>CAUYQG010047552.1:0-20707 GCA_963574415.1 Tarsius wallacei | reverse complement strand
GCCTGTAGTTCCAGCTACTTGGAAGGCTGAGGCGGAAGGATCGCCGGAACCCAGCAGGTCGAGGCTGCGGTGGCCGGGAGCGGCCACTGCACTCCAGTCTGGGCGACAGAGTGAGACTCCAACTCAAAAAAAAAAAAAAAGCTGTAACTCAGTTCAGTTGACTGAAATACAGGTGCTGTTATACTTTTTTTTTTTTTAAGCCAATAAGAGTGAATTGCCTATTTTATAGGCAGAACAACCTATAGAAGCCTGTATTCTAATGGTAAAATGTGACCAGGCTTAATATTTCCATGACTGAATATTTATCTCTCTCTTAGAGGAAGGGTTAACTCCCAGGTGGTGTTCATGTCACCTTTCAGAACAATATAAAATTCTAGCAGAGCATTTTGGTAATGGATGTGCCATGTGTTCACTTGATTGAAATTCATCCTGCAAGGCTGTAAAACTGAGCAAGATGGAAAAAAAATCCAATAGTTAGGAAAGGTTAATAGCACTTGATTCTCCTAAATACCGTTTTTTTCATATGTGTTCATTTACAAGAGATATAAGTCACTGGAATGGATTTTCAACCTGTTGAGTGATACCTCTTTTAGAAACTTTGTATACATTTTAAGAATGTGAGCAATCATGTAATATTTGCTTCTTTTTTGTTTCCCTGTGGAAACAACCCCAAAACATAAACCTCCTCACCTGGCTATTCCAAGTGATTTTTAAACAGAGGTCCCTTTACTTATTTTACAACTTTTGCAATTGCATTAAAGTGAAGAAACAGAACAAAAGTCATCTATAGAATTCCTTTAATCATACACACACTGTGCTCCTGGGATTGGCTGTCTATGAGAGGTGGAAATCTGTGCTCTTACACTGTTTTACACTTTGTTACAGGTGTATGACGTCTCCCTTTCATACTGCACTGCTGTGCAAAGTTCATCTGTTCTTCTCTCTGGGGCATCTTTGTAGTGTTTTTGATGAACTGTTATTCCAAAACACAGCCCATGTCACAAGAGTGCAAACCAGAAACGAGCACTGATAAGTCAACAGGATGTCCAAATTCTTTTGTATTCCCAGCAGACACTACCGACAGCTTGAACAATGACCTGACTGCACCTCCTTAAGGCTGAAGATGATAGGCTAGCTGGTGAGGGGCCGGGAGGAGATGAGCGAGCTTGCACACACACATGCATCACTATTTGACATGACCCTGCTGTCATCTCTGTGATAGAAGCCTATGGCAACTTGCCAGCTTAATGACAGAGAACCTGGAACCACATCAATAAGACCAGGCATCTAGGCTATTTCTGGAGGTGGGGCTGCCATTTCTCAAATATCTCAGCAAGATTTTTGTCTTTATCATTAAAACCATTTTCCATACACTGGAGTGATTCTCTGGGCTCTGGGGAGCTCGTCTTTCTGCAAATATAGGAGTGGCTTCTCAGATGTTGTGTGTGTTCATGCTTCGTTGCCAGTGGGCTTAAGCTTTTAAACAATGACTATGAGGAACACCTGGGAACTCGGTTTCTGTAGTTCGATTTCTAAACATAGGACGTCTGTTGTCAAACATGGCAGTGGCTAAAAAATAAGATTTTGATGCTTCCCATAGTTGTTTTAATTGAAGACAGAAATACAAAATTACTGCAAAAGAAAATGCATTGTCATTAATTGTCCTATTTGTGATGTTCCTGAGAGTTAAGCTAATGAAAGTGGATTGGAATAATCAGTCGTTTTTTTTTTAGATCTTTTTTTAAAAAATTTTTAAAGATGTGGGGTACAATTCAGGGTTGGGTATACAAATGTTCGTTATGAAGTTACCCTTGTTGTCAAAGTCATTTTATAGAGTTATAAATCAGGGACCAGATGGCAGTCCAGAACATTAAAGGTTAATGTTAATGTAATTCTCACATTTGATCACTAGGGGATGAAATCCTAGATGTAAATGGAATACCAATAAAGGGCCTGACGTTTCAAGAAGCCATTCATACCTTTAAGGTAACAGCATTCTTATGGATCTCCTTTGCCCTTTTTGTTTTCCTTCCTTTATTTCCTTCCGGCTTGGGTTGGGTGAGATTCTTTTACCCTTTGATATAAGGACAGTATGAATGTTTTAGCCCACCATCCTCCCTTGTTTTCTCAGCAAATCCGGAGTGGATTATTTGTCTTAACGGTACGCACAAAGTTACTGAGCCCCAGCCTCACGCCCTGCTCAACACCCACACACGTGAACCGATCCAGCTCCCCAAACTTCAACACCGGTGGGGGAGCCCCTGTGGGAGGCACCGATGAAGGCAGCTCTTCATCCCTTGGTCGGAAGACTCCCGGGCCCAAGGACAGGATTGTCATGGAAGTAACACTCCACAAAGGTGATACCAGCTGTTCCTCACTTTTGATACATTTCTCGAATAACAATTTGTAATCTGTTTGGGGGAGTATTTTTTCTTTTTTTCTCAGTTTTCTATGAATTATTTCTTTGGAACAATCTTCTATCAACAATCTTCTATCCACATGATGTTCTCTATGTGGACAGTGGAATCAAAAGCAGAGATTTTAGTCACTTTAGTCAAAGTGAGGGGAGGGTACCAGTAGCACAGAACTCTCTGAGCTCTCCCAAGATGAATCACTGTGTGTCAGAAACTCTTATTTTTAAAAATCGCTGACGAGCTTAAGTCTAGGGTTATTATAGATTTTAGTGAACAAAAGATCATAGTTAAGAGTATGGTTAATACTGATCATGGGTGATCATCAAATCTTACTGCTTTTCATCTTTGTTTTTTTGTTTTGTTTTGTTTTTGCCTCCCTACCTACTGTAGAAATGTGATGAAAAATAACCAAGAGATTAGTTGCTAAAAAGAGAGGCAAAAGAAAGCTTAACGTTGTATATCCAGAATAAAAATGTTACTCACTCTGCCTATTGCCAGATTTGAGGAGGTTTGTTAGACGAAGCAGAAAGCCGGTCACTGGATAATTCACATGTCCATAGTTAGGCCTCAGTTTAGCCATGGACTCGTTTCATTAAAAGAAATGGCAGTGTTGATAAAGAAAAGTAGAATCTGCTTTCTGAGTCTGGAAGAAAAATAAATGGTTATTGGTATGAATATATATTAATCCAGCTCCAAATCAATTATACTTTTTTGTCTGGTTACTGTGTGATTTTTGTTTTTGTTTTCTTTGAATGATGCCTCTGACAGAGCCAAGAGTTGGATTAGGCATTGGTGCCTGCTGCTTGGCTCTAGAAAACAGCCCTCCAGGCATCTACATTCACAGCCTTGCCCCAGGATCAGTGGCCAAGATGGAGAGCAACCTGAGGTTTGTTGCATATCTGATAGTGTAAGATTCTGGCATGTTCCTGATGATTCCTGATATGTTGCTTTCCTTTGAGGGATGCTAAAACTTTGAATTAGTTCCAGTAATATAGCCAAGACTACAGTCAATAGCATCTTCAAAAATGTAAATGCTAATATAAATGAAATTTGGTTGAATTAGAGAATTCCAGGTCTTGGCCTTTGTTCTATTTAGACTCAGAAGTTTCATGTCAGATGCTTGACAAGATACATACAATTCTATATGAATATCTATGATGATCTCAATGTTTTCTTTCATTTTATATTCATATATGTAAAATTCATATGAAATACTGGGACTGTCATGAAAATTTGGAATCACTGGATACAAAAGAGTCCTGAAATCGTACCCCTGAATGAAAGGCCTTTCTTTTATGTAGTATCTCTTGAACCTTTTCTGTTCCTTCCATTCCTTTTTGAATGGTGATGTCTAGGTGCCTATTTTCTGAAATCACTGTCTGATTTCTTAAGCCAGATAGTTGAGCCATAGTATGGATGTTCTGTTTATACAAGAGATGTCTAAGTGTTCTATTAAAAAGCAATTGCAGTGGGTCAGTGCCCACCTACACGTCACAAGAATGTACACATATTACACAAAGCACCCTATCCAAACAGTATCACCTTTCTCCTCTATAAGCTTCTCTAAGTCCTTTAGTGGTTGAGGATTTGTCAAAATGGCATTTGTTGAGGTTGCCATTTTGGGGCTCTGTTAATAGCTTAGATTATGTTTTTAGTTAATCATCAGAGTGAATTTCCATTTGAAAAAAAATTTAGCAAATCATCCAAAGTACATTAAAGAAAATATACTTTAGAACCCAAGGAAAAAAATCCTTTAATGACATCCCAAGATGATGTTTCTTTCTTGAATGGTTCCATATGTCTGGAGCCTGCCAAATGAACATTCTTCAAACCCCATATAAAGAGTCTTTGTTCTCTCCCACTGAGTTTTCTCCCTATAATTTCAAGTCAAAATGGGCAACTTGTCCCCAATTTCTCATTTGTTCAAATTTGAAACGTTTTTACAAATTCTTGGGTAACCTTTGAGCTTCAGATATTTCCTCCTTAAGTTATATTCCAATAATCATTTCAAGATGGTAGGAAGAAAGAAACTGATGGTGGTCGAGAGGCTACATCACGTGGTGACTGAGAATCAGAGAGACCTGAGTTATTTCAGCAGTGTGTGACATCTGAGCAACCTCTCTGAGCCTGTGGCCTTATCTACAGCATATGAATAATTAGACCCACTCAAAGCGTTGTTATGTAGATTGCTTTATACAGTGCCTGGCATATAGTATGTGCTCAAGAAATGATAGCCTTTATTGTTGTCCTTCTTATCAATTTTACTTGACTTTACTCCTTCTGAAAATGCCAGTGGATGGACATAATGGCCTTTGACAACTTAAAATCTAATGTGATTATATGACTACATTACTTTGTCATGTGCTTCTTTAAAGTGTTCAGAAAAGATTTTATATGTAAACCTCTCCTAGAAGCGAAGTTTTTGAGCTTGTAAGAAGTCTGTTGCTAATACAGAGTGTGAATTCTGTTGCCCTTCCTAGCCGTGGAGATCAAATCCTGGAAGTAAACTCAATCAATGTCCGCTACGCTGCTTTAAGCAAGGTCCATGCCATCTTGAGCAAATGCCCTCCAGGACCTGTTCGCCTTGTCATTGGTAGACACCCTAATCCAAAGGTAAAGTATTTCATCCTGTTCTGAGCATGGCAAGACGCTACACATCCCTAGGATGACACACTCTCTTTGGTTCACCCAGCCTCTGGCTGGTACTGGAAATGAATCTTTGATCTTGACTTCCTCTCTCACTCTCAGAAAATCTTATTAGAAAAGTTTGACAGTGTTGCTAGGCAAATTTGAAATTCGGTCTCGTAGAAGGGAGGAATGCTGAGTTCTGAATACTGGCTTTTTGATCTCTGGTAAGATAACTAACTTCTGTATTTGGGCTAGATAATCTCTATAACTCTTTCAGTTTCAAGATAAGAAAGCTTTTCTTGCCAGGTAGGGAAAAGTGACTCATTCCTGTAATCCCAGCCAGGACAGGAGGATTGCTTGAGACCAGTCTAGGCAAAAAAAAAAAAAAATAGCCAGGGGTGGTAGGTAGTATGCACATCTGTAGTCCCAGCTACTTGGGAGGCTGAAACAGGAGGATCTCTTAAGCCCAGTAGGTTGAGGCTGTGGTAAGCTGTGTTCATGCTACTGCTTTCCAGCTCAGGTAACAGAGTGAGACCTCCAACTTTAAATAAATAAATAAATAAGTTTTTCTTACCGCAATCTTTTGTTTGCCCACATTAGGGATTCCCTGTCATCCAGGTTAGAGTGCAGTGGCACACTCACAGCCACCACAGCCTCAACCTGCTGGGCTCAAGTGATCCTTCCACCTCAGCCTTCCAAGTAGCTGGAACCACAGGAATGCATCATTATGCCCAGCTAATGTTTTTTATTTATTTATTGTAGAGGTGAGGTCTTGCCTAGTTGCCCAGGCTGGTCTTGAACCCCTGGGCTCAGGCAGTCCTTTACCTCCCAACGTGCTGGGATTACATGCATGAGCCACAGTGCCCGGCAATGCTAAGTAATTTTTAAAACAGGTTTAGTGAATTTTAAACTTTCTTTGAGTAAGAAATGAGAATGTGCCTAGATTTAAATAGTGTAAAATAAATTTTTATAATCATTGTTGAGATGACTATTTAGAATCTAACTTTAACTTGGATTCACTTAAACCAATGACTGTTTTTGCATATTTATAGAATTTCTAGAATGCAAGGTTTTTCAGATACTCTTTTTTTTTTTTGAGTTGGAGTCTCACTCTGTCGCCCAGACTGGAGTGCAGTGACTGCTCCCGGCCACACAGCCTCGACCTGCTGGGCTCCAGTGATCCTTCTACCTTAGCCTTCCAAGTAGCTGGAACTACAGGCGTGCGCTACCACGCCCGGCTAATTTTTTGATTTATTGTAGAGATGAGGGCTCGCCAAGTTGCTCAGGCGGGTCTCGAACCCGCGGGCTCAGGTAATCTACTCACCTCAGCCTCCCAAGGCGCAGGATTACAGGCTAAGCCACTGAGCCCGGCTCCAGATACTCTTAAAGGAAAAATAAATGTCTTCAAATTTGAAGAGGAATAGTTCCTTCCAAAGTTTCATTTAATTTTTCGTTGGGTCAAAAAAAACTATCTTATCAAATGACTCTCTCACACAATTTAAATATATGAAAATGAGATGAAATCTGGTTTGATAAACTAATTGCTTATTTACAACTGTCACTTTGTGAATTTTGCTTCCATCAAAGTTGAGGGGGAAAACAAAGCCCAGCATTTCAAATAAACGATGATGGAGAAGTTACTTGTTAAGTTTATTCAGAACTGTGGAGGATCCTGTTTTTCTGTCTAATAGACTAAATTTTTAAATTTATGCTAGAATCTTTTCCATTAAGTGCTCACACAAATGTTCTTGAATCTACCTAAACAGCATAAATACATATTGAAATTCTCCCAGCCGTGACATTTAGCTTACGTTCACATTTTTCAGTACTGGTTTTGCTTGTTCTGCTAAAGACATGTTTTGAAAGTGGGAGTTCTTTCTTGGCTTATCTAATGTGGTGGGTTCCATGGGAGAGAAGAGAAACTACATGGCATCTTGCTCAAACCAATGGGACATCCCAAACCACTGCAGCTCATCCCATTTTCTGGCTGTGAGGATACCCGTGGAGTCTTCTGTTGAGGATAAGCCATGAAATAACCTTTTCTTACTCGCACATTTTACTCAGTAGGGAGGGAGGATTCTTCAAGTCTAATGCTGGTAGCTTAGCCATAGGTACCACCAAGCCCATATGAACCTGGTACTGAACAAAAGAGTCGGAGGCTCCATGAGGAGGCCCTGTAGGGAATTTGGGATAAATACGGATGTTGTCAAACAGGCAGGCTGCCAGGCATCGAGATAATGGAACAGAGGGCCTGTCCCTCCCTGTCTCCCTCTAGCCTATATGGTTCAGATCGTCAACCCTTGTCCTATAATAAATTCATTACCTCAACGTTTATCGAGTTTCTAGTGGGTGTCAGACAATGTCGACATGCCAGGGCTACATGATAAATATGTATCTCTACTTAAGAAATTTACAACCTAACCTGAAGAGGTCCTTCACTTGAAGTCCTTATAGGAACTTTATGAATTACACAAATTTGGGGGTATATTTGCATTTGTGGATGAAGTCAATAGCTTGTATCAAACTCTTAGTCATTCATGACCCCAAAAGTGTTAACATTTTGTTAGAGTGTGAGGACATTACTGTTGTTAGATGAAGGATGAGACCCAGCTCAAAGACTTGCTCTTCTTCTGTCTAAGCCATCCTTGACCTGAGCAGAATAGTACTGTAATTAAGGCCTAAGAGCCCACAGTTTTTTTTGTCAGCACCAGGGTCACGCTCTTGACCCATACTGAACTTGTAGATCCTCATACTCCCTGAACTATTGGTCTTTGCTGTTATTTGGTAATATCTCTTCTATGCACGTAGAGTTGCCTTTAATTTTTGGAAGCTAATCACAGGACATTTCAGCAAATTCAAGTCAACCCACTCTTTTTAAAATTTTCCTTTTTAATAACACAGAGACAGGATCTCTCTGTGTTTCCTAGGCTGGCCTCAAGCGGTCCTCCCACCTAAGCTTCCCAAACTGTTGGGATTACAGGCATGAGCCACTGTGCCCAGCCCACTTTTTTTTTTTTTTTAATGCACATGGGAAAAGAAGAAAACAGCTCAACCCTTGTTGAGCCCTATTTTTTGTTGTTTTGAGTACTCGATGTAAAAATCTTTTAAAATGAGCTTATCCCTAACATTGTGATCAGGTTGTGTTTAACAAAATTTAACCTTTCCCAAAATACTCACTAAGAACATAGCTCTTATCCATGCCTGTTCTGTGGCCACACCTTTTGTATTATTTAATTATATCCTAAATGTTCCCAGACTATTTTCCTTCCTTCCTCTCTCCTGCCTTCTCTCCCTCCTTCCTTCCCTCCTGTCTCAGTCTGTTGCCCAGGCTGGAGTGCAGTGGTGTGATTTCAGCTCACCACAGTCCCTACCTCCTGGGCTCAAGTGATCCTGCTGCCTCAGCCTCCCAAGTAGTTGGGACTACAGTTACACACTACCACATCTGGCTAAATTTTTTATTTCTATTTTTGTAGAGACGAAGTCTCACTATGTTGCCCAGCCTTGGTCTTGAACTGTTAGGCTCAAACAATTCTCACACCTCGGCCTCCCAAAGTGCTGTGATTACAGACATGAGCCACCATGCCTGGCCTTGAGATTTCTTAATGGTATCGATTTTAGACTCTTTGTCATGTTCATTTGCTATACTGTAATCCCAATACAAACAAGTGCTACCGAGCCATGACTCTCTTGATCTGGGATGTGACATCAGCAACAGTGCTTCGACAAAGATCGCCATCAGACTGATTCAGAGTGAATTCCACCACTTTTTTCACATTCCTTTCTCTTATCTGTGTGCATTCTCAGAAATGTCTTACATAAAATAATCTTGAATATCATTAATATAAAATAAGTTCCTGCTTCCACCTTTTTGCATTTTTTCTCACTTGTCATGTCACATTTTTCTCCTTTCTGTTCTGTAGTCCTGATACCTTCTCTTAGGATCTATTTTCCCTTGTTCCACTGCTGTCCCCCAGGCTCTTGGGTCACTTTTAACAGCATTTTGCCTGAAGGTTACAACTAGAAAAGTTCCCAGCTCCTTCCTTCAGAGTCTCTGCTTGGCCTCGACCCCCCACGGCACCTCCCTTCACTTCGGAAGCCCTCCAGCAAGCTGTGGCTGACCTAATACCTCCCTCAGCAACATTAGAGAGAGTTAAGTTTTCAGTGGTTTGCAGTCACTGGCTTCAAGGCATGTCTGCCTTCAAAATCCTTTCCAGTATAACATGGGTCGTGATTTGTTCAGAGGTCTAGTTCATCTCAGCCCAAAAATCCATGCCTATTTTGCCAATACAATCAAGCATCTAAATGGTATTTCAGTGCAAATCATCCTAATCCCAGTGGACTGTGACCCTGTTGCACACACAGGTAGATCCATGTTTCTTGCCACAGCAGAATGGTTTCTTCTGTGATCGTGTTGGCACTATGTCCAGCAAAACCAAATTTCAGCATCTGTTTGACGGGATTTCACATTTCTTCCTAGGTAAACATGGTGTGCTTAGTTGTAACATCATACTCTGTTTTTCTTTGGGTCAAGGTTCCATTTTATGTTTAATGTATTTTTGTACCACTTAGCCCAGCTTTTCATGCCAATAGTACATTTTGATACTGAATGTATGTGCTTGCTTAGTTTTCTTGTTGTTCCAAGAGAAACACCACAAGGATTTCTTTTCTTCTGTTTCTCATAACGTCTGGAGCAGTGGCTGCCCAACTGGGCTATTTAAACCTTCCAGGTCTAGTCAGGCTGCGATTTGGGCCTGCTGGAATAGCAGCTTCTAGCTCATGTTAAGTAGAAGAAAGTAACAGAAGTCCATTTTTCTCCTTAGAAAAACAATTGCGAACATTGAAAGTCTAGTATCAAGAAAAATAGCAACCACTGTTTTAAGCTGATGTTTTCCCTGGCTCATTTATACACAATTATTCTTTACTTTGTGCAGGGGTGTGTGTGTGTGTGTGTGTGTGTGTGTGTAAGTGTATGTAAATGTATATGCCTGTTTATGTGTATATAAAGTATTACATAAAGGTCATGATGTGATTATGATTTATCTGTTACATTAAGATGCAAGGCTGAATCCTGTATAGAAATATTTATTTGCTTAAGACAGATTGCTGTGCTTATCCAAGTATTTCTTATGCTAAATATTATTTTAGTACACAAGATTACCATTCTAAGTTTAAAATATTCTTACCTTTATAAAAGGAACTCTAAGTTTTCTTATTATTTTTAAAAATATATATTTCAAAATATGTCAGGCTTTTAAAAAACTTCCAGTGAATAATGACAGTTATGAATAACAACTGAGAGAAGAAAATCCATGAGTCTGCCATGATATTAATAAATATAAAAAGAATAGAAGAGTTATAAAAATCATTATTTTGAAAGCGTCATACTAATAATTGATTCAGATAAGAGTAATCAATGATGCTAAAACCATGGGGTAAAAATATATTGGAGAACAGGATATTTACAAACCGTTTCTTCACAAATTATTCATTAATGACTAAAAACAAAAAATTCCAATGCAATCTGGCAAATTCCATCCTCATCAAGAGATGAAAGTTATCATCACCCATTATAAGACACATGGACCCCGAGTGCCTCTAGATGCACTGAGAAGGAAACCATTTTTGTAACTTTTCTGCCAAAAAATGCATAATCTGAATCTAAGCATGAGGAAACTATCACATAGATCCTAATTGAGGGTTTGGATAAGCCTGGTTCCTTCCAAAATATCAGTACCGTGAAAGACAAAGGAAAGTTCAGGAACTGTTTCAGATTAAAGGAGACTAAAGACATATGACAACTAGATTCTGGGTTGCCAAAGCCAATTTTTTTTTTTTTTTTTGAGTTGGAGTCTCACTCCATTGCCCAGACTGGAGTGCAGTGGCCGCTCCCGGCCACCGCAGCCTCGACCTGCTGGGCTCCGGCAATCCTTCCAAGTGGCTGGAACTACAGGCGTGCGCTACCACACCTGGCTAATTTTTGATTTATTGTAGAGATGAGGTCTCGCCAAGTTGCCCAGGCAGGTCTCGAACTCACGGGCTCAGGCAATCCACTCACCTCAGCCTCCCAAGGCGCGGGATTACAGGCTGAGCCACCGAGCCCGGCTGCCAATTTTTTTAATAAAGCATTACTATGCAAAGAAATTGTTCCATGACAGTCTGCCTCACGTCTACAACAAGAAACTCTTGTACCAAAATGTGAATCAGTCACATCACTGTGCACACTATTTGCTTCTGTTGACATTTGTTTTTCCCTCACAAGACATGTCTTTTTGTTGTTTGTTTTTGAGTTGGAGTCTCACTTTTTTTGAGTTGGAGTGGCACACAGCAGCCTCGACCTGCTGGGCTCAGGCAATCCTTCCACTCAGCCTTCCAAGTAGCTGAAACTACAGGCAAGTGCCACCATGCCTGGCTAATTTTTTGATTTATTGTAGAGATGAGGTCTCACTAAGTTGCCTGGGCTGGTCTCAAACCCATGGGCTCAGGCAATCCTATCACCTCAGCCTCCCAAAGTGCTGGGATTATAGGTGTGAGCCACCGCACCTGGCCAAGACATTGTTGATGAAGGAAGCTGTGTGCTGATTTGCATTCTGGAAAAAGATCCTTATCTCATCACAGGCTGACATCATACTTCCTGTGAACTATTTCCACCCTATGGGCACACTTTGAGTAGTACTTCTAAAGGGCAGTATTGGAACAGTTGACTAAATTGGGGGATGAAATGTATGTTAAATAGCCATCAATGTTAAATTTCCCAAATTTGATAATAGTATCATGGTTATTTAAGAGAATGTCTTTGTTTTTAGGAGATACATGCTAAAGTATTTACTGGTGAAGGGTCATAACGTCTGCAACTTACAAATGATGTAGCAAAAAATTTTAACTTTTTGAGTGTGTGTATGTAGAGAGGACATGTGTGTAAATGTGGCAAAGTGTTAAAATTAGTGAATCTTACTAGACTCTGGTGTGACCATGTGCTCTGTGAGCTATGGTTGTCACCATGTTTCCTGACTTTGGCCCCCTTCCTTACCTTGAGGAGGTGAATCTCTTCTCTCTAATTTACTTTTTAAATACACTGTATTTTCTAATCTAAAAAAAAAAATTAGTGTATCTACGTGAACAGTATGCTATACTTATATACTTTTACATATTTTATATAGAGATAAAAATTCCTTGAAGTTTAAAAAAAGAATTAGAAGTGAGTGTTCTAGAGAGAGGTAGATATAAGCCACATTGCTGGTAATCACAGCACTTGAATGTTTTGCTTAACAAACGGGGGCACCGATTGAAGGTCTTGTTCTGTGTGCATTGCTTGAAGCAATCCATAACCCAGTGTCCTGCCTACATGCCCTGAGTCACGGTTTCAGAGGATGGTCATGATCTTTGGCCCTGTGATATGCCTCTTTACCAACACTCAGCTCTGACTCTGGTCCTAGCTATTTTTATTGGGGGGGGAGGGGAATAAATAAAGCCATCTAATGTGTGCTTTCTACTGAAAATCAGGTTTCTGAGCAGGAAATGGATGAAGTGATAGCACGCAGCACTTACCTGGACAGCAAGGAGGCCAATTCCTCTCCTGGCTCAGGTACTGGAATTGCACATTTTCATCCAACATTCAGAAGAGTTTCTCATTAAGTTCACTCACGGGCACTCCCCAGTGCAATATTATTGGATTCTTAGTAATTATCAGGTTTGGCAAAAGTAGCTGCTGAAGAGAGTCTATGCTTTCTCTTGGCTGCTGCTTTTGATTTCTGCAGTTATCAAATGTGCCTCGTTAAAGATCTAATCATGCATGCTTCTTATACTACTCTCAGATAATTTGCCAAAGTGAGTTAGAAGCATTTCATGTATTGATGCTCAATTCATCTGAAATGCTATGTATGAAAGAAAATGATGACCAAAATATCAGTAGTTTGGTAGATGCAGAATATTACCCATCCCAAAGCCTGAGATTTCTTTACACGAATTTTAAAACGTCAATTTAAAGAGGGTAACAGAGGCAGCAAAAATCAGGGTATCCCCCTTAAGTGGAAAAGTTCAGGCAGAGAAGGACTGAGATAGTTGGAATTTCATACGAATTTAAAATATGAAGCATTGTATCAGATTTTAAAATGAATGTTCCCTGTAGCATGGAAGCCCAAAGGGACTCTTCAAAGGTTTCTGAGTGTGAGATTTTACTGATGTTCTGATTGATACCTGGGAGGAAAAGGAATTGAGACATGGGTTACTGGTTATCAGAGGAAAATGAAGACATAGGGGTTTTTGGCAATCATGAAATACACTGATTATTTGCATCATAGTTAATATATTTAAAGGAGGCATGCCAATGATATTCTCTTTATTTATCCAGTTTATTATCCTGACCTGCCTGAGAGCTGTGTTCTCATAAGTCCAACCTTTCTGCCCAGTCAAATAAAAAAGCGTATTACACCATGGTCCTCAGGCCCATGGCCTCTTGCTCATGACTTTTCATCCTCCAGTTAAAAACAAATAGATATTCAACCCTCTCCTCAGTTCTTTCGTGAGCTTCTTGAGCAGTGTTTATTTTTTCATTCTTTAAGCCTTTCAGCAAATATCACTGAGCACTTAGTAGATGCCAAGTACAATGCCCAGCACTGTGGGGTCAGACAGTCAACATCTCTGCTCTCTATAGATTATTAACCAACTGAGGAAAGGGGATGATACACATCCACTCTTAATTAAATGACACTCTGTCTATGGAAATAGATGTGTGGGTAAGGAAAAATACTTTGGAAATTGAGAAGAGGAAGCTACTTCCAACTGGGATCATCAAGTAGCTACTAGCATCGGAGTTAGGGCTTTGAAGGATCAGCAGAATCTTGATGGGAGAGGGGTTTAGGGTTGGGGTACCCAGGTAGACTGCATACATGTCTACACCTGGGCACACAACCCATCAGTGCCAGCCAAGCAAAAGGAGTTTTGTTTAATACGTTTGGCATCTCCTTTTTTAGTTAAGGACGTGAGCCTATTTGTGATCTGAACTTCACTGTGTGACAATGTGGTGAATTTTTCCCCCAACAGGTACCCCCTTGAAGAGTCCCTGTTTTGCAAAAAGGGTGAGTCAAGGTGCACTGTTGCGTACCTCTCTTAGCTAGACCACAGACTGATTCCTGGAGCCCTCAAGTAAAGCCTGAAGGCAGTTCCTGTTTCTACCCATGTGTCTTTTTTGCCAATAAATAGCAACAATGCTAATTGGAGAACAGATGCACAAATGTGTTTTTCACGTATTAATTATTCATTCAGGAAAAGATTAGTACAACAAAATTAGAAAACTGAACTAGAGTTTGCAAAATAACTTTTCAAACTGCTCCATAATCAAGCAGCTCTAGTTGGTTCTTGCGACTTTAAGAAGACGGTGGCATCTTCCTCAGCTGGGCTCTCCTAAGTCCCAATGGATCAGAGTGCAGGATTTAGGCTCCCCTGGGTTTTGTTCCTCAGCTGGCTGGACCAATTGCCCTGGAATTGCTTTCTGCTCTCCTGTCCCATCCCCAGTGTTTTTCCAGGGATAGTTGATCTGCTGCTGTGGCTTTTCTGATCATTGCCAAAGATTTGTCGTGCCCCCCACCCCTGCCACCAAAAAAATCTTAAAAACATTATCTGGCAGCATTCACATTTTTTATTCACTAGCTGTTAATTTCACCATCCTAAAGTAAACAGAGGTGTGTGTTTACCATCACAGATGATGTTTCCATTGACCGTGGATTAAAACAAAGTGTTGTTGGAAGGATAGGAAGTAATTGCCCTTTAAAATCTGCTTCTGGTGCATCATCTTAGTCCTCTGACGTTTTCTTCTTCCACAGGACTCCCCTATTTCTGAATCTGACCTCTCCCAGTACTTTGTCCAAGAGGTCCCTGGCCCCTTGTCAGACTTCATGGTGGCCGGCTCTGAAGACGAGGATCGCCCAGGAAGCGGCTGCAGCACATCGGAAGACAGCAGCCTGCCTTCCGGCACCTCCAGTAAGCAAGAGGGCCCTGGAGGGCCCTGGGCTCTGCATTCCAGTAAGCGGTGACTAGTTTCCACCTCCACGCTGGAGGCCACAGAGGCTTAACTACCCTGGTGCTATAATATTAAAAAAAAAACAAAACAAAACTGGAAACCATGCCTCTGGTTAAATAGAAGCTGCCCAATATGCTGACTAAATACAGAGTTTACTTGTGGAAAGTGCAGCCACTGTCAATGACTGGCCACTCAATTATGCAGTAAATGGGTTGACACACACATTCTATACCCAGTGGTTGACAGTAGCTAAACTGGATCCCTTTTCGTTGCCATTTACTTAATGTAGTCTTGATTTTTTTCTTACTTTTGAGACAGAGACTCGGTGTGTCACCCAGGCTGGAGTGAGTAGCACCATCATGGCACACTGCAGCCTTGGACCTCCTGGGCTTAAGCAATCCTCCTGCCTCAGCCTCTTAAGTAGCCAGAATGTGCACTACCATGCCCAGCTATTTTTTTTTTTAATTTCTTGTAGAGACAGGGATCTCCCTATGTTGCCCAGGCTGGTCTCAAACTGTTGGCCTAAGCGATCCTCCCACCTCAGTTTTCCAAAGTGCTGGAACTACACACATGAGCCACCTGCCCAGGCAGTCTTGATTTTTATTGTATAAAATTTGGGTGGACAACCTGATGCCATTACATTTTAGGGAATCTCAGTCACATTTCAGGTCCCTCACTGGCTCTAACTTAATTCTTTTTAGAAGATAATAAGTAAAAGATTGAGAACTCTTAAGAGATAGATATTGTCTTTTTTCTTTCTTTCTTTTTTTTGAGTTGGAGTCTCACTCTGTCGCCCAGGCTGGGGTGCAGTAGCATGCTCACGGCCACCTCAGCCTCGACCTACTGGGCTCAGGTGATCCTTCTGCCTCAGCCCTCCAAGTAGCTGGAACTACAGGCACACACTACCATGCCTGGCTAATTTTTTTTATTTATTGTAGAGATGAGGTCTCACCAAGTTGCCCAGGTTGGTCTCAAACCTGTGGGCTCAGGCAGTCCTTTCACCTCAGCCTCCCGAAGTGCTGGGATTATAGGCATGAGCCACCGCACCCAACCGATATTGTCTTTTTTCTTTTCTTTTTTTTTGTTCTGAGTCAGACTCTCACTGTCACCCAGGCTGTAGTACAGTGGCAACATCACAGCCCACCACAGCCTTGACCTCCTGGGCTCAAGTGTTCCTTCTGCCTCAGCCTCCTGAGTAGCTGGGACCACAGGTGCATGCCATCATGCCCAGTTAATTTTTTTTTTCTTTTTTTCTGTAGAGACAAGGTCTCACTATGTTGCCTAGGCTGGTTTTGAAACTCCTGGGCTCAAGCGATCCTCCTGCCTCAACCTCCCAAAGTGCTGGAATTACAGACGTGAACCACGGTGCCTGGCCCATGAGCTACCACACCTGGTCTAGAAACAGAAATTTTCAAGAGGTTTTTTTTTAAATCTCATTGATTATCTGCTCAAGGTACTATGCAGTAATCTGGTGTGAACTGCACAGATTTCTTAGACTTCTTTCTCTTGGTGAGGTTTTTTGGTTTTTTTTTCTTGAGTCAAAGTCTCACTGCAGCCTCGACCTCCTGGGTTCAGACAATCCTTCCGCCTCGGCCATCCAAGTAGCTGGAACTATAGGTGTGTGCCACCACACCTGGCTAATTTTTTTATTTATCATAGAGATGAGGTCTCACCAAGTTGTCCAGGCTGGTCTCGAACCCCTGGGCTCAGGCAGTCCTCTCAACTCCACCTCCCAAAGTGCTGGGATTGCAGGCATGAGCCACTGCACCCAGCTCCTTTTTATCTCTAATCTGAACAAGAAAATCCCTCTGTCTTAGGAGAGGCAGGCAGTGACCACCCTGACTCATTTGGAGCCGTTGATGAGTTTACTTTGTTCTGATAGAAATATTTCAAGATGCAAGCACTTCTCATTTTTCACTATATTTAGCAGGATATAAAGAGTTTGCAGGGCTGGGTGTGATGGCCCATGCCTGTAATTCTAGCACTTTGGGTAGCCAAGACTGTAGAATCACTTGAGGCCAGGCGTTCAACACCAGCTTTCGCAACATAGAGAGGCCTTGCCTCTACCAAAAAAACAAATTTCCAGAGCAGCCATGTTTTCTTTCCTTCAATGGTTGGTATTGCTCTAGACTATCTTTGAGTATTCAGACAGTTCGGGCTTCATTTACTGTGTTCCAAGCAACCACATACTTGTAATCAAGCCTACCTTTCTGCAGATGAAGGAAGGACCTCAGATAACAAAAAGGCCCACGTATGTGGGACATGTCATCAGTTCTGGGCATCATTCTAGAGAGGAACTTTCAGCAGCAGTATTTAGATTGAACCCCAACGATGTTAGACATCATGGACTTCAAAGAATCATACGTTTCTGTCTCTAGACAGCACAAGTTGAAGTTAAACAATCCAGAGGTTGGAGTTTAAGGGGAAAAAAACGGTAGGCCAGCAGGAAAAAGAGAGAGAGAGGCTGATTGTCCACTTTGCACAGCTCCCAAGAAGCCATGTTGTCCAGTGGCCAGAGGTTGCGTGTCTGCCATTGTGACTGTGGAAATGCTCTTGTGTTATGATAGGGATAAACTGGAAACTCACTTTCATGTCACTTTTACCTCCCCTCCCCCACCAGCTCACAAGGAGCCAGGAAAAGCCAGGGCCAACAGCCTTGTGACTCTAGGAAGCCAGCGATCCTCTGGGCTCTTCCACAAGCAGGTAACAGTGGCCAGACAAACCAGTCTCCCTGGAAGCCCACAGGTCCTCCGAAATCCTCTCCTCCGTCAGAGGAAGGTAGGCTGCTATGATGCCAACGACGCCAGTGATGAGGAAGAGTTCGAAGGAGAAGGGGACTGCATTTTACTCCCAGGGGCCCTCTCAGGTCCCAGCCGGTCTCTGACAGATGACAACTCTAGGCATGTCTCAATGACCTCTTCCAAGGTCATGGTTGTCAGCAGTCAAGAGGAGAAACCTCAGAAAACACTGGTCAGTAAGGCCTCCTCAGTGCCACTCCTGGGTAGCTCAGTGAACTTAGAGGAAAGTGTCCCAGGGGATATGGTTGGCACTTCCTCCCATGCAGCCAACCTGCTGGACTCTGCAGAGGTCCCCGGAGGGTGCCCTGGAGGCTCTTGGAAGAAGGAGCTGTCAGGATCAAGCAGTTCACCCAAACTGGAGTACAAAGCCCATACAGACACCCAGAGTCAGCTAAGCACAGAGAGCTCCAATTCCTCCCAGCAGAAGAATGAAGCCCTGGGGTCCAGGCACAGACCGGTGGCCCGGGTCAGCCCCCACTGCAAGAGACCTGAGGCTGAGGCTGAGGCCCAGCCCGGCAGCTCGGAGACGGTGAACCCAATTGGCAGAGCCAATGAACCATGCAGTGTGGACTTGAAAGTCCAGGCCACTGCCATCAAAGTGACCGTCCCTGCTTTCCAGGCAGGTGGAACTGTGGAGAAGGTAAATTTCTCTTAGTTACTTTGACTCATATTGTATGAACGTGGAGTCCGTTGCGAAACATGGAGTAACCTACCCAAAGGAAGGGATGGTGATGGGAGAATTCCCTCTCAACAGTCATGCTCTTAAATACATAGATAACTTGGGCGCTTACTAATGTGTCAGCAGATTGTTAGTCAGGAGATCATTTAGCCAGGAGATCACCTGCACACAGTGCCCGTGGGTGATGAGGGAAAGACAGTGGGATGCGGGTCAAGTAAAACCCAGTGTCTTATACCAGCTCCGCTGACAATTTGGCACCAGTTGTGTGTCGACTTGGACAAGTGTTTGAACCTTTCTGAGCCTCCGTTCTTTGGGCTGTAAAATTGAAATGGAGCTCTCTGCCTTGGTCATCTTACAGAGGTGGAGTGACCATCACACATATGTCAGTGGTGACTCTCCAGCTGATGAGGTTATGAGTGAGTCTTATTGTTTCTCATAGAAACTGAAAATGCATCCCTTTCAATGCAGGTTAATATTGTATGTTACTACTTGGTTACACATATGGGAGAATTATCAAATTGCTCATTTTTTAAAATTTCGGTATACCTCCACTTTAACAAGGAAAGAGTAAGAGAATTAATGTTGTTTACAATATCTTCAACATAAACATACCCCCCCCGAAATGGCTTATAAAGCCATATATATAAAGCTGTGTCTTCAACATATAGATATATCTGTAAATAGACCCAGAAAATGTTAAGTCATAAAAACTACACTAAGCAGAAATCTTTTTTTAACCTTATTTTTAAAAAAAAGAAATGCACAACTTTTTCATCCTCTTCTAAAATCATGTCTTACTACTACCCAGCACATGTGTTTTAAAATATAATTCTTGGCCATTAGGTAAGTTCCATCTTTTAAATGCATCATCAACAAGTTTTAGGTAACTATATGAAGCCAAATCAGGATTTTTATTTATAATAATTTATATCTATTACATTAAGAGCTTGTTTGTGTAATTCTGAATTCATATTCCCAGTAAGGATTTCTGAGCAGTACCTAAAATTTATCTAAAATAATGCAACTTTTCTCATAAAAATTTTAGGTCCAAAATTTGATTTTATTTACAGAAAGAAAATAGAATAATTCATTGCCATAGCAATTTTATCCTCAACACATTTACCCTGGAAGAAAAAAAAAACAAAACCTTTCTCTTTTAGTAAATGGGTTATCTTCTGTTTTCATTTACTACTTTTGAAAAATCAAGGTGAAATACTGTAAAGTAAAATTAATCACTTTAAAGTGTACACTTTATTGCACTTAGTATGTTCACAATGCAGCACAATTAACCACTCTATCTAGTTCCAAAATTTGCCTACTAGTTTGTTACATTTATGCCTCACCAGTAAGTGGAACTGAGTTAAACCCTGTGTAGGTTTCCCTCAGCTGGCAATTGACATTTTACAAAACAATTTTTTTTACAAGAGATTCTGAGAGAGACTCATCCCTTCCACCTCTTTCCTCTGCTGCCCCCTGTGGGCCACTTGATGATTTATTCACACAGTGGATAAATTTCAAATAAATCCGATCTAACTGTTTAGTAAGTTTTAGAATTTCTTTGCATTGGATATCAGATTGAAGAAAGGAAGAGGAAGTAATAAACACTTGGCCAAAGTGAAGTCTTGAAATATTAAATGTCAATTTCATTTATCCAAATAAGTCTTCTGCCTCGTTGCTGAACTAACTAGTTGATTTCATAGTCTTGGCTATCTCTATGCAATATAGTAACAATGCCTTATATTTCTCTAGCTTTTTATATGCTATATATATAACTGCTCTTATTTTATCATCTTTTTTTCTGAGTTGGGGTCTCACTCAGGCTGGAATGCAGTGGCACAATTGTGGCTCACTGCAGCCTTGACCTCCTGGGCTCAGGTGATCCTTCCGCTCCCATCTCCCAAGTAGCTGGGACTGCAGGTACATACCACCACACCCAGCTAATTTTTGGTGTGATGTAGAGACCAGCAATCCTCCTGCTGGGATTACAGGCATGAGCCACTGCTCCCAGCCTGTTATCTTCTTTTAAATTCTATGAGTAAGACTGTTCAGGTTGTATCATCCCCATTTTAAAGCTGAGAAAATTGAGGCTTGAAGAAGAATGACAAGACCATGCAATTCCTAGCAGACTTTAAACCCAGAATCTGGATCTGCTGGCTCCTGGTCCAGGGATTTT
>CAUYQG010047551.1:0-18209 GCA_963574415.1 Tarsius wallacei | reverse complement strand
AGACTCCAACTCAAAAAAAAAAAAAAAAAAAAATACATACAAATGATAAACAGATATGAAAAAATGCTCAACATTGCAAATCATTAGGGAAACGCAAATTAAAAATATGAGATATCATCTCATGCCTGTCAGAGTGGCGATTATTAAAAAGACAAAAGATAATGCTGGTGAGAATGTGGAGAAAGGGAAGCCTTGACACAACTAGTGGGAAAGTAAATTAGTACAGCCATTATGGAAAACTGTATGGAGGTTCCTCAAAAAACTAAAAATAGAATTGCCATTAGGAACTAGCAATCCCACTTCTGGGTATCTACCCAAAAGATATCAGTTTGTCAGATACGTCTGCACTTCCATGTTCACTGAAGCACTATTCCCAATACTCAAGTTATAGAATCAACCCAAGTGTCCATCAACAGATGAACACATAAAGAAAATGTGGTATATACACACAATGGAATACTATTCAACCTTAAAAAAAAGGGAATTCTGTCATTTGTGACAACATAGATAGAACTGGAAAACATTATGTTCCGGGCATAGAATAATAAATACTGCATGTTCTCATGTACAAGGGGGACCCAAAAAAAACCCTGGAATTATCTTTTGGAGGGCGGGCCCCTTGAAGTACAGTCGGAATAACCTCTGGATCAAATGGTCAACCAAAGTTATTTTATTTCATTTTTTGCCATTCAAAGTTTTTATCTGGAATTTTTGAGAAGGTTGCATCACAATTTACAGGAGAAACATTCCAAGTTGTGGCAAACAGGTGACTGGTTCTTCTACCATGAAATGTACCTGTCCACACTGTGTTGAGTACTCAGCAATTTTTGAGCCAAAAAACGGCATGATCCCTGTACCCCAACCTCCCCATCCCAATCTTGTCCCAAGCAACTTTTTTTCTGTTTCTCCTGATTTAAAAAAAAAAGTCCTCAAAGGGAAACGTTTTGCGAATGTGGAAGAGGTGAAACAAAAAATTGCACAAGCACTAAAAGCCATCAAAATTGACAAGTTCAAAAACTGTTTTGGGCAGTGGAAAAAGCATCTTGACAGGTATATTGCATCAAATGGAGAGTACTTTGAAGGTGGCTGATGTTTAAATATGTAAGAATAAATACACAACTTTTTAAGTGAATAAATTCCAGTTTTGGGGGGGATCCCCCTCATATACATGGAAACCCACACAACTGAACTCATAGAGGCAGTAAGTAGAATGGTGGTTACAGAGGCTGTGGGGATGGGGGCAATGGTGATATGATGGTCAAAGAGTACAAAATCTCATATCTATTGCAAACTGTGAATATAGTTAATAATAATGTATTATACATTTCAAAATTGTTAAGAAAGGGCAGGTGTGGTGGCTCACACCTATAATCCCAGCACTTTGGGAGGCCGAGGTGGGAGGATCGTTTGAGCTCAGGAAGCCAGGGTAACATAGTGAGACTCTGTCTTTACAAAAAAATTTAAAACGTTAGCCAAGTGTGGTAGTTAGTGTCTATAGTCCTAGCTACTCGGCAGGCTGAGGCAGAAGAACTGCTTGAGTCCAAGGAGTTCAAGGCTGCAGTGAGCCATGATTGTACCACTGCACTCCAGCCTGGGCAACAGAGCCAGACTCTGTCTTTAAAAAAAAAAAAAAAAAAAAACAACAACAAAAAAATTTTGTTTAACATTTAACAGTAAAATTCTAATGTTCTCACCACAAAAAAGAAGCATTTGAGATGAATGTGTTAATTAGCTTGATTTAATTATTCCACACTGTAACCATAAATCATAACATAATTTTGTACTCCATAAATATACACAATTATAAATTGTTAAATGTAAAATTTTTTTAAAGGTATCTAAAATTTTATCAAGGAAAACTGGGTGAACCCAAGTGTCATGCTTGTAATTGTGACTTTTAACCAAGAAAGCCTATATTTAACACATGATATTATTCTTTGATTTGTTCTTTTTGTTTTTTTTTTTTAAAGATGTGGGGTACAATTCAGGGTTAGGTATACAAATGTTCATTATGCAGGTACCCTTGTTGAGGTGTGCCCCTCCCTCCCCTGGTAGTCTTCCTCAACTGCCAATGCCCCCCTCCCCTGGCAGTTTCCTACTACTGCCAATCCCTTTCTTATAGTATTATGATAATTGTTCACTACCAATTTGTTCTTAAAATGAAATATATTAACAGGAAGAGGTTGATCTGCATAGCATCTATAAACAGTAAGTCCACCAAGAAAAATTAAGCAGCATGTCCCTAGCATTGTCCAGAGCAAAAATGTCTTGACTCGGTATAGCAATATCAAGTAAATGTAGTAAGAATATCTCTAGAGTAGAAATGGAGGCTGACACCATGACACCAGCTGTTAAGTTCATTCAACTAAATCCTCCAGCTCTGACTGACTGCTCACCAGACAACCTTCAGAGAAAGAACACATTAGAAAACAGCATATCAGGTAATATAATTACCTGTTTCATTGTAAATTAATAAAATGGCATTCTGGTTGATTATCAGTTTCTTAGTCAATCAGTACCTTGAGCTGAATAAACACTGAATAAACTACCAACGTCAAATTTCTTAGTCTACACAGTATAGGACCAAACTGAGCAGAAAGCTAACCTTTTTCCTGCATCCCTACAAACTACACAGCAGGAAGGCTGACATGAAATAAAACTGATTAGAATGAGCTAAGAGGAAAAGACACAGGAAATAGGAAGTACATGTTAAATGAAAGACTGCTATGCTCTCCATTTTTTTTTTTTTTTTAGTAACCACTATTGAGAAAGAATGAAGTTTTTCTTCTTAAGTCTTCCTTATTAAGCTAGAAGTCACAATTGGTGGCCCTTAGCCCAAAACACATTTAGCCATATAGTTTGGCTCATAATTTTTTTAAATGTCTGAATAAACTGCCATTGTTAAATATCAGAATATTTCATGTAAAAATCCATTTTTCTGCTTTTTCTTGATTGGAGTATCTAGGAACACTAAGTCTGACATGATAACAATCAGCTGAAGATATAAATCAATGGTCTCTTCTTTATTAGAAAGCCCGCCAAATCCCTCAAAATACATTAATGTCTCCCCAACACTGAAGTGCCAGTTGTCACTGTTCTTGCACTTGTAGGAAGGAGACAGACAGAGAGAACTGTGTCGTTTACCTGGATTGCTTCATTCATTTGCTTTACTCATTTATCTTACCCGTCTAGACTCTAGAGGTTTTGAGCTTTCAAGTCATGCCTTTGCATTTTTAGAACAAAAACACACTGGAATAATCAGGCCTAACAGATTTTGCTCTAGTCTGTTACCAACTTAATATCAAGCATATCCCATATTCTCTGCTCCTCTCCCTCCCCAACCAGGTGCTCCTAATCTTTGCCTCAAAGTCTTCTGAATGTCCTTTTTTTTTGTTGGCCAATTAGATGACTTATAGGTAATCCTGGATACACAAAAATGATCACCTTAGGGCAAGAAAAGAACAGAAAGAATTACATTTGTAATGCTAAGAAAATAGACCTTGAAATGGATGGACTGCGCATCAGGGTTTGGGAAACTCCAAAACAGAATTCTACCTCCACTACTGCCTATGCTTAAGCTCACTCAGACTTCCACAGTCTGTATCCTCATCTATAAAATGGAAACTGATAATGTTATTGTTACAGTGAAATGAAACAGTGCATGTGAAATAAAAAGTCAAAGCACTAAATATAAGGTATTATTATATTTTCTTTTCTATGTCCTACTCCAATTCTGTCAACCTCATCTCTACCCTTAACTTATTCCTTCTTCTTCAGAAGCCTGAAGGTAATATTTAAAGCATTCATAAGCTTAAAAGGGTTCTCTTGATTTAATTCCAATCAACAAGCACTAAGCCCCACTGCTTGTACTAATAGCAATTCTGTTACTCATGATCTGACCTTCTGTAAGAGAATAATTTTCCCTTAACTTTGAATATGCATTATGGCTATAGTGTTAGAATAGTAGGAACTTTAGAGGATCATCTCCCTATGTGGAAGAAAAAGTATGAATATTATAATGTCTGATAGAGCTGCATTATTTGTTGGGTCTAAGTGGCTACCGATCACCAATGACTAAAAAAATCACATATGACAAATATGGAATGCAAATTAGAAATAACAAGCCAGTTGTTTCCCATAATCCCCAAAAAAAAAAAAAAAATCTTTCAGGGAAAGAAAAAAGAGCAATCAGACCACAACTCCCAGAGACCTCGATATGGTAGGTTTGGGATCCCTGATAGACCTGTGGTTTCCAAACTATACACCAAGGTGCCCTGGAGGTACAACAGTAAATTTTCAGGGGTCCTATGGGATAATTTATTTATTTATTTATGTTTGTTTGTTTGAAGTTGTATTTATTACCATAATTAATTACACCATCTTTGACAAAAGGTGTGGTTCTGGTGGTCTTTGGCAAGAGGTCACTCATTACAGCATTAAATCACTATCAAAATAAAAAGTGTTTAACTATAGATGCACAGAAAGCAAAATTTACATGAGAAAAAAATGCCTAATCTACAGGATATCTGAAATATTCAAAGGAAGCATAGTGAAACTTAACATTTGTTGGACATCACATGAATGACTACTAGCCCAAGGTGATTCACATTTCAACATTAGATGTTGTTAGACTTCTTTCAAAGACCACATTTTTGAAAACTGGATTATGGTTATGGTATGAAAATCCATGTGGAATAAGAAATAAAGGTAGCAAGCCAGGCATGGTGGTTCACACCTGTAATCCCAGCACTTTGGAAGGTGGAGGCGAGAAGATTGCCTGAGCCCATGGGTTTGAGACCAGCCTGGGCAACTTGGCAAGACCTTGTCTCTACAATAAATCAAAAAATTAGCTGGGCATGACGGCACATGCCTATAGTTCCAGTTACTTGGAAAGCTGAAGCAGAAGAATCGCCTGAGTCCAGCAAGTTGAGACTGTGAGCATGCCACTGCACTCCAGCCTGGGTGACAGAGTGAGACTAAGACTCAAAAAAAATAAAATAAACTTTTTTTTTTCTTTCACTTATGTGGACTTTTGTTTTGTTTTTGTAGAAATGAAGGCCTCACTATGCTATCCAGGCTGGTCTCTAACTTCTGGGCTCAAGTTATCCTCTCCCCTGGGCCTCCCTAAGTGCTGAGATTACAGGGAAGAGCCACCACACCCAGTCTATGTGGAAGATTTATTTTTTTTAATGACTACTAAATTATAAGGACATAAATAAGTTGTTTGGATCAAATTATCTAATAAATGAAAATGTTAGCTATTTCTTCTGATTTGCAGGTACCAAGAAAGAAATTCCTGAAGCCACTAAAGTACCATGAACTGAGATAGTTTGATGAAGGCTTGCGATGAAGATATGACCCAAGAGCGTTCAGGGTCTTTGACGCTCTCGGTAGATAAGAAGCTAGAAGACTGCAGGAACCCCTCCACTATCCTTTCAATTTCAGTGCAGACACAAAACCCTGAAACGTTCACATGTGCCTTACATATCCAAGCAAACTCAGCCCTAATCTATGCACCAAATGAGACACACTAATAGCTGGGTCCCAGGAAAGCCATTTATAGCAATACTAACCTCTGTAACACCAGACTCTGATATGGCTACTTCATCCTTGGATAACACCACTTAGGCTCAAATAACCTAACAGAGTCAAAAATAATAGAAATCCTAAGATGTGAATAACAGTGTCTTTAGTTTTTGCTTTTCCTGTGACTGATATAGAATTATGTCAATTAGTTTACTCAATTCAAAAGGAAAAAACTGTATCAAAATAAATCAAATGTTCTCAAAAACATTCTACTATATAGACCCAAGACAATTTTTTCGAGATTTGTTTTAGTTTTTTTCGAGTTGAAGTCTCACTGTTGCCTACACTAGAGTGCAGTGGCAGCCTCACGGTTCACCACAGCCTCGATTTCCCTGGCTCAGGCGAAGATCAGTATTTTTTAAAAGATAAAAACACCACCAAGTCTAAAAGCACTATTAGCAATCAGGAATTTGTAAGAGCTTTAAAAAGCATGGCGTTGGTGGAGAGAATTTGAATTTGGGGTTCAAGTTCCAGCCTAGGTAAACTTGGATAAGCTTGTTTCCAAGTCTGTTTCTTCAGCTGTTAAATGAGGATACTCCTGCTTTTCAGATTAGCATGAAGATTAAATAACTATGTAAATGTTTAAGTCAACAATGGCTGTAACAATAGTTGTATTTTAAATATGTGGTATTTTATCAGTGGGTTGAGTCCTTAAACAAACAAAAATAAAATGAAACAAAAGTCTCAGGATATACACAGAATAATGGTTATTTCTCATTTCTGTGATTATAAGTAACTTACCTAAACCACACATTAATGTCTTAATTCTTTGCAATTTTTTCTTTTTGTTTTTTTTGAGACAAAGTCTCAACTGTTGCCCAAGCTGGAATGTAGAGGCACCATCATAGCTCACTGCAGGCTCAAACTCCTGAGCTCAAACAATCTTCCTGCCTCTCCAAAGGCTGAGATTATAAGCATGCGCTACACACCTGGCTACTTTTTAATTATCTTTAGTGTTTTCACAATCAGAAAAAAAAAATTTTTAAGCAAGTCACTAGGAGGTCAAGGACATCTGGGATCATTACACAAATTCCAATCCAGATATAATTAGAAGAGAGATCAAGTTGGCTGACTGCCTAATTTTTCAAAAAAATGCTCACCTCTTCAAACAGGAACATCAATTCATTAATTTAATCAAGTTATTTTAGCCAAGGTTTTCATCGTTTCAAGTGAAAAATATATGTAGCGAAATTAAATACTGGAAATCAGGAAACTGACCTTACTTCTAGAACCTGAATGCTGGAAGACAAGATTTAACAGCTAAAGATTTCTAGCCATTGAAACCACAAAACAAAGAAAAAAAAAAAAAGCTAAACAATTTAAATTAGAAAACAAAGTCACTGAAGCTGTCCCATCTAATCACTAAGAAAAATTAAATGGTGCCTTTGCTTGGCTGCCAAGCCCAGCTCCTGCTGGCTGCATCTCAGTTAAGTGCTATATTCAGAACTGTGTAGACTGTCAGCAAGTCCTATTGGCTCTTCCAGAAGCCATCACAAGCTCTTTCAGACACCTCTTCCTAGCAAGCCCCTGCAGATATCATTGTAAATGAAAATGAAAACATCTGAAGGAGACTTCGTGAAGCTGTCCAAGTGATGATTAAAACTCAGGCTGACAGCACCTGATTGCTCTTTTATTTGAAGTGTTGTTACACTGATCTCATCCTGATGGATTCTGCCCATCTGCTTCCCCACACACTCTCGAGAGGTCAGGAGTATTCAGGCACTGAGACAAAGCACAGCATTTCTGAGAAGAATTTTCTCTTCTGGTGACAATCAGTTTTTCCAGGTCGCCTCATCTTAGTAGTGAAGAACTAAGAAGCAGCAGTTATGAAGCAGGAAGGACTGAGAATGAGATTTTTTTTTTTTTTTGAGTTGGAGTCTCACTCTGTCACCCAGACTGGAGTGCAGTGGCCGCTCCCGGCCACAGCAGCCTTGACCTGCGGGACTCCGGAGATCTTTCTGCCTCAGCCTTCCAAGTAGCTGGAACTATAGGCGCCCGCTACCACGCCCGGCTAATTTTTGATTTATTGTAGAGATGAGGTCTCGCCAAGTTGCCCAGGTGGGTCTCGAACCCGCGGGCTCAGGCAATCCACTCACCTCGGCCTCCCAAAGTGCTGGGATTACAGGCTGAGCCACCGAGCCCGGCTGAGATTTTTAAACTATAAATAATCAGACATTTTCTGAGGTATGGAATTAATGATTCCAATAATTAATGTAAATAATAACCAGGTCTGTATTAGAAACTCAGTCCTGGGCCAGGCTCGGTGGCCGGGAGCGTGCCACTATACTCCAGTCTGGGTGAGAGTGAGACTCCAACTAAAATAATAATAATGATAATAATTTGGAGAGTAAGGGGCTAGGGAACAGGCACTGCTGATTGGTTGGGGATGTAGTCTTAGAGGGAGTTGTCACAGAACCAGTTTCTGGGAGGAGGTTGCAGGACCATTGGAGTTTGTTTCTTGGTATGTGTCATGGGTCCAAGTGGGGCCTCAAGTCCATCAGACCGCAAAGTCTGGAAAATATCTCAAACATCATTCTTAGGCTTTACAAAAGATGTTATCTATAAAGTGAGTCCTGCAACCATTGGCTACTGACCCCTGGGCAGTAAGCCATTATAGAGGTAGTTTGGGGAGAAAAGTATGTGGGAGTTGGGGGGGATCCCTGGGGATTAGAGCTGCTTATGCCCTTCAACGGATCAGACTTCAGGATGCCATCGAGAGGATGTGTGCAACCTAAAGTCCGTTGTTTGTTGTTGTTGTTGTTTTGAGTAGAAGTCTCACTCTGTTGCCCAGGCTGGAGTGCAGTGGCACGCTCACAGCCACCGCAGCCTCGACCTGCTGGGCTCAGGCGATCCTTCCTTCTCAGCCTTCCAAGTGGCTGAAGCCACAGGCGTGCACCACTATGCCCTGCTAATTTTTTTTATTTATTGTAGAGACAAGATCTCACCAAGTTGCCCAGGCTGGTCTCGAACACCTGGACTCAAGCAATCCTCTCCCCTCCGCCTCCAAAGTGCTGGGATTACAGGAAAGTCCATTGTTTAGGGGAAAATATATTTATCAACTTCATGGACAGCTTTCCGCATGCCCAGGGGTCAGGACAAGCAAATAATCAATTGTTATCTATTGAAATGGCTGTATAAACAGGCAAAGAGAAGAGAAGGCTTACAAACAACAGATTTGTTGATTTCTAACCACAGCTGCAACTTTGCAGGGCTCAGGTCTCTTCTACAGCTTTCACCCATAGCTCTATATTAATTACATACAAGTGGTTTCATGAATGTGCATGTTCATGTCCTCTCTCTCCCTCTCTGTCTCAATCTTTTTTTTTTTTAGGTGGGATCTCATATTGTCACCCAGGCTGGAGTGCAGTGGCACAATCATGGCTCACCATAGCCTTGGCCTCCTGGGCTCAGGTGATCCTTCCACCTCAGCTTCCAGAGTAGCTGGGATTACATGTGCATGCTGCCACTCCTGGCTAGTTGTTTGTTTGTTTGTTTTATAGAGAGGAGGTCTCCCTAAGTGGCTCACGCTGATCTCAAACTCCTGGGCTCAAGCAATCCTCCCGCCTTGGCCTTCCAAAATGTTGGGATTGCAGGCATAAGCCACCACCTGTGTCTTAAAATATCTTATGGTACTATACTCACCCTTCTTCTTGTGATGATGTGAGATGATTAAATGCCTATGTGAGCCAGGCACAGTGGCTCAAGCCTGTAATACCAGCACTTTGAGAGGCTGAGGCAAGAGGATTGCCTGAGCCCAGGGATTCAAGACCAGCCTGGGCAACTCGGTGAGACCTCGTTTCTACAATAAATCAAAAAATTGGCTGTGTATGGTGGCACTTGTAGTTCCAGCTACTTGGAAGACTGAGGCAGAAGGATTGCCTGAGCCCAGTAGACTGAGGCTGGGGTGGCCATGAGTGTGCCACTGCACTCCAGCCTGGACAATAGAGTGAGAATCTGACTCAAAAAAAAAAAAAAATTAGGGAAATTAACAAGAGAATGGAGAAGGGTATAGGGGAGAATCAAAGGATTCCTTTCAGAAAGCAGAATTTTTTTTTAAGCAATGAAAAACACTCAGGTAGAAATTTTAAATTGGTTGTTAAGAAATAGCCCAGAGCACAGTGGCTCATGTCTATAATCCCAGCTCTTTGGGAGGCCGAGGTAAGAGGATTGCCTGAGCCCAGGTATTCAAGACCAGCCTGGGCAACTTGGCAAGACCTCATCTCTACAATAAATTAAAAAATTAGCTGGATGTGGTGGCACACACCTGTAGTTCCAGCTACCTGGAAGGCTGAGGCAGAAGGATTTCCTAGGCATAAAAGGTTGAGGCTGTGGTAGCCTGCCACCTCACTCCAGCCTGAGTGACAGAGTGAGACACTGACTAAAATAAAATAAAAAGGAAGAAAGAAAGAAAGGGAGGGGGAGGCAGGCAGGAAGGAAGGAATAAAGGAAGGAAGGAAGGAAGGAAGGAAGGAGAAAGAAAGAAGGAAGGAAGGAAAGAAAGAAAGAAAAAGAGAAACTAAAGTTAATGCATGATTAAGCCCAGGAGTTCAAGGCTGCAGTGAGCTATGATTACGCCACTGCATTCCTACACTCCAGCCTGGCGACAGAGACCATGTCTCTAAAAAGATAAAAAGGAAATAAGCTAAATATAACATCTTAATATATGTCCCTGAGTGGGTTTTTAGAAGCCCAGACCCTCACCAAATGACACCTAGGCCTCAAATAAGGGGGAAGTAAGGATTGAACTCTGACTACTGTTCTTTGTCCTAAATTTCTTCCTGAAGGGCCTGGAGGAGGTTATGCCCATGAGCCAAAGCTAACATTCTTTTTTTTTTTTTTTTTGAGTTTGAGCCTCACTGTTGCCCAGGCTAGAGTGCAATAGCACGCTCTTGGCCACTGCAGCCCTGACCTGCTGGGCTCAGGCAATCTCTGCCTCAGCCCTCCAAGCACCACTACACCCAGCTAATTTTTTTTTTTTTAATTGTAGGGACAAGGTCTCACCATGTTGCCCAGACTGATCTCAAAGCCATAGGCTCAGGCAATCCTCTTGCCTCTGCCTCCCAAAGTGCTGGAATTACTGGTGTGAGCCCCCGTGCCCAGCTCAGAGCTAACATTCTTTTCTGCTGATCCCAAATTTTTAGACAAAGCTTCACCTCTTCAACCAATCACAAATCAGAAAATCTTTGAATCTACCTATGACCCATGGGTCCCTGCTTTGCAATGTCCTGCCTTTTTAGATCAAACCGATGTATAGTCTCCGTGTACTGATTTATTACTTTTGGTATAACCTCAGCCTCCCTGCCTTTAAAAACCCTCGCCAGTAAGCCATCAGGTCTTCAGCATGAGCTGCCCAATTCTCCTTGCTTGGTGCCCTGCAATAAAGGCCACACTTTCTCTCGCCACAATCCCAATGTCAGTGTTCATTTTTCTGTACTGGGCAAGCAGATTCAAGCTTGGTTCAATAACAATAATTAGAATGGTTAATCAAGGTAATTATTGACAGAGAGGCCATGGTCTCCTGGACCCATCCCTGGCTGGGGACCCAGGAGGGTAAAAGGATCTGGGAGTGGAGAAGAGAAGTTTCTGAGACTAGAACCAAAAAATTTAAGGGTTCATAGAATTTCGAAAGTGAGAACATTTAAACAGGCAGTATACAGAGAGGTTGTGTCTCCTTTACCAATGTGTTCTGGGGGAATGGGCATTGTATGTGACTGGGGGGTGCTGCCCCTCCCTAATACTGTAAAACTGAAGGCATGTGAATCTGCCCTTCAAGCAATTACATTGGACATGCTAAATGGGAACCCGAGCCTTCACAGTGTAGAGTTGAAGCTCGAGTGCCGAGTGCCGGTAGGGACACATTCTCCACCTGCCTCTGTGGAGTGTGTACTGGGGCTTAGGGCAAAAACCTACGAGCACCTGCCAATGACGACTACTGGGCTTTTGGACTGGAGAATTTCCACATGAGGAGCATTTACTAGCCTATTACTGGACATTGACTGAAGCTACCCCTATGACTGAAGGCCATAAAATGAGCTTGACGCCTGAAATATCCATTGCCTTGAGCAATGTCAGAGGAACACTCAAGTAGGGATGGCAGTGTCTGGAAGCATTCCATCATAAAAGGGAGTGGATTATCTAGGCCCATGATGCCTAGGGAGTACCAGGAGGAGATACCAGCAGGGAGCCTCTTTTCCCCCAGGTCTGATTCAAGTTGTGTGAGGAGTTGCTAGATTCTACGGTGCTCAATAAATGGCTCTCAACTGACCAACAGACAGCTGCTTGGCTTGTGGATGGCTGCTCCGAGGTGAGTGGACAGTACCCTGTTTGGAAGGATGCCGCTCTGATCGAAGAAGATTTAAAAGTTGTTGGAATTCCACAAACACGTTAAGCCTTGAGAGAAACATGACTGTGGTCTGAGTCACATATAGTTTCTGGTTTTGCTTTTTTGTGTTTTTGAGTTGGAGTCTCAGTCTGTCACCCAGGCTGGAGGGCAGTGGCATGCTCCCGGTCACAGCAGCCTCGACCTGCTGAGCTCAAGTGATCCTTCTGCCTCAGCCTTCCAAGTAGCTGGAGGTACAGGCACACACCACCATGCCCAGCTAATTTTTTTGTTTATTGTAGAGATGAGGTCTCGCCAAGTGCCCAGGCTGGTCTCGAACTCATGGGCTCAGGCAATCCTCTTACCTCGGCCTCCCAAAGTGCTGGGATTATAGGCGTAAGCCACCGCGCCTGGCCAACATATAGTTACTACTTCTGTTTCTCAGATTATAGATTAACTCACTTTCTTATTTTTCTTGTTCTATTCAATGACTAGAGAGAATTAAAGACAGGGACAAAAACATCCTGTCTTCTTAATTAGTGACCCTTGCTGTAGATTAACCTCCCCTTTGTTGTACTGCTTTACTTAGAACAGAAAACCCATGGCTATTACACTCTCTGTATGAAAATATTAAAAGTATCCTTCCCAGACCAGGTGCAGTGGCTCATGTCTATAATCCTAACACTTAGGGGGGCTGAGGTGGGAGGATTGCCTGAGCCTGTGAGTGTGAGACCAGCTGAGGCAGGAGGATCACTTGAGACCAGAAGTTCAAAATCTGTCTGGGCAACATAGCGAAACCCTGTCACTATATTAAACAAACAAATTAGCTGGGCATAGTGGCATGTGCCTGTAGTCCCAGCTACTTGGGAGGCTGAAGCAGAAGGATCGCCTTAGCCCAGGAGGTTGGTTGAGGCTGCAGTGAGTCCTTATGATGCCACTGCGCTCCAGCCTGGGCAACAGAGTGAGACTCTGACTCTAAAAAAAAAAAAAGACCGGGTGCGGTGGCTCACACCTATAATCCCAGCACTTTGGGAGCTGAGGTGAGAGGGTTGTCTGGGCAACTTGGTGAGACCTCATCACTACAATAAATAAAAAAATTAGCCGGGCGTGGTGGTGCGTGCCTGTAGCTTCCAGCTACTTGGAAGGCTGAGGCGGAAGGATCACCTGAACCCAGCAGGTCGAGGCTGGGGTTGCTGTGAGCGAGCCACTGCTCTCCAGCCTGGGTGAAAGAGTGAGACTCCGACTCAATAAATAAATAAATAAGTAAATAAATAAAATAAAGAGTTGATTTTCTCCAACTTGCCTTTCACCCCATAGACACTGTCCTGTGTCTAAACGCCATATTGAGACTTGCCTTCCGCCTTCCCAGGGCTGGGGCGCTGTCGGCAGGACTGTCTCCCATCACTGTCCAAAGTATGCCAGAACATCACTCTCTGTGGGTATTGGCTTTTTCAGCAGCTAGCTGGTTTAAATTCTTCCATGACCACTTGTTCCTGAATGTTGACAACTCTGTGGACACTGGCTGCCCATTTTCACCAGTCATTTGGAAACAGGCCCTCATCCCTTGCTCTTCCATTTCCACGTTTGCCTCTCTACCTTACTGCTTCCTCCATAAACAGTGGTGTATACGCCCGGTGTCAAAGCACTTCTCTTTTCGCTAATCTGTTGAAGCTTGTATGAGAATGTATAGTTGGCCCAGCAGGACAAGCTTATGTTATCACAAGAGTCTCATGGCAGTGATTCTGTGACACGCACGGTGCTAGTCTGTGAGTTTTTCAGAGATTTCCCAAAGCTTAGTGACTTACACAAGGTCACATAGCCAGAAAGTTATTAAGCCAAGACTCACACTCCATCCTGGGCTCCACAGGATTCGCTTCCTCTTTCTCAGTTATTCTGGCTAACCCATGGATGTGATGACTAGTAATGGCCTTCGATTCGCCTTTTCCTTACTCTTTTTTAGTCTATCAGTGGGATAGTGGAGTGGTTAACGCATTAGTGACAGTGCTCAGGCTATCTTCGATTTGAGTTTGTCCTTTTTTCTCCTTACATCACTTTATAGGAGAACTTGCATCATCGCTTAAAGTGGCACTTGGTTCTTGTCCCTTCTCTACAACAATACGGTTCTGAAATATACATTTATTTTCGTGTTTTTTAATCCCTTCCCAGACCAATCTCAGGCAAATGTTATTTCATGGACCATCCAGCATTTTCCCCCAAAGTAATCTATCCTTGTGAAAGAAAAAGGCCACTCCTACAGAATGCCCTGATTAACCTAGACATGCATTTCACATGGAAGGGAAGAAAGGGGTCCCGAGGCCCCCACAAAGCAGGAAGGGTCCTTCTCTTCAGAAGACCTACTTTTTCCCCAAAGAAATTAGGCTCAGTGCCCGTGATTTTTTTGTTATAATTCAGATCCGGGTCTGCCCTATGACGGGATTTCAGATAAGCAACGTCGTGGGACAAGAAACCCCAATAGAATCTGTCTTGGAATTTTGCTTCTCCCTCATATAAGTTTCAATTTCCAAGTAAAATTAACGGCTTGCTGGGCTGTTTTAATAAAAGGAAGTCTATCGTCACAAGGGCTGTTGAAGGCTCCATTCTGATGATAATGAGAAAGAGTACAGTGGAAAATAACAATGATCGTATTCTGTATTGGAAACCTGCCGTCTCCAGTTATGTCATTGAACCCGGGGCTTGTTTCACATTCTGACTGACGTTTCTCTCCTTCTCCCAACCAGTTAGAGCTGAAACCTCAAGGCCGAATGCTAATGAATGCAAGATACTTTCTGGAAATGAGTGGCAAGTGATATTTCTTCTTCTTGTTTGGGGGTGAGGAGGGCATGGCCTTCGCCTCAAGTGCAACTTATTTGACTTTTGCAATGGTCATAGAAAAGAATTAGGAAAGGAAGGACGCACAAGGAATTCTCTTAAAATTCCCAGTGGTACTCAGGCATGAATTAAAAATGCACAGCATCTGGGCCAGATAAACATAGAAATGTAAAACATTTACAGCATTGGTTTTTAAGTGGTGTGAACTCAAATGCCCAGTGCTTTTATCGTCCGTCTTTATTTTGGTTTGGGAATTTAATGTAAGTATGAAAGACTTACTGTTTCACTATGTATGTAGTCATTGTCTATGTATACGCTTGGTATGCTGTAACAAGCTATCCCACTATCAGTAGAATACAAAATAAGCAAGAAATTGATCAGTACTTTCCATAAAATTCGTGGCAAAATGCTAATGCTTAAAGTTAGTCACCTCAAATCCTGTTAGGAACAAGGGAGGGTGGAAAAAAAATGCATTGCTAAAGAGTTGGGTTCCTTGTCACGTGTGGGTTTGGGCCACAGAAGTTAAATCTCCCAGCAGTGTGTTTGGCGTCCACCATAGCCTGTCAATGCTGCGTCCTAAACCTCAGAATGGGCGTGTCAACTTACTGATGGTAAAATGATCTCAGTTTTTTTTCCTAAGTTAGTTTTACTACCAGGAAGAAGTAAGTTTTAGTCCAGAGATTTATGATGCCTTCTAAGTTTTTGCTTAACACATACAACTCATCTGGGTCTAGATTCAAACACATGCATTTGGAGAAATCAACATTGTAAGATAATCGGGGAAAACCTGAACACTCATCAGTTATTTGATGATATTGAGGCATGGTTATTTGTTTTTTTAGGTGTGATAATATTATTGTGGTTATGTTGTTTGAGGAGTCCTACTCTTTTACAGATGTATGCTGGAGTATTTATAGATGAAATGATGTGATATCACGGATTGGCTTCAAAGTAATTCATTGGCAGGGTGGGGAGAGGGGATTGGGTATATTGGAAGAGAGTAGCCACGAGTTGATCATTGTTGAAGCTAGGTGATTGGTACTTGGAGACTAATCACAGTATTTGCTCAACTTTGCGTATATTTGAAATTTTCCATAATAAAGTATTTTAAAGAAAGAAAAAATTCCTGAAAAGGGAAAAATGTGCTCTGAACTTTTTTCTGATTTTTTTCAATTGTCGGTTATAGATGCATAGTACATGTAATCATATTAAGTTGACTAAATGACATAGAGTGATTGCAGGGCATCTGAATAACTAGATTTGCATAAAAAGTGGAAGCATTGGCCCAAATAATAATACCAACAATGTTTAATTCCTTGGCCAAGAGAAAGCATACTCTTCCCATTAGTGTAAAGCATGGTCCAATGTAAATTGAAGAGCCCTCCATCAGAATAAAAGTATTTTGGGAAAATGAATTTTAAGATCCCTGCTTTGAAAAACAATTCCATGGCTATCACTCCATTACTATGGAGCCTAAATTTTCTATTAGAATGCAAAAGCAAATTCAAATGGAGCAAAAACAGTGATCTTTCACAAATAATTAATTACACAAACCTAGGATTATTTTTAAGGCTAAAACTTTGTAATATTAAAAACCTTTATATCTAGACCCAGATTGAGAGTCCATCTCTACATTTTCATGTATCCCAAAAATCTCATGTTTAACAACCAATATTATGGAATAATCTTACTAGAATTCCTTGCTGACATTGTCATCAGAAGATGGAAGAAAGGTGTAGGATGCCATTCAACTTTAAGAGTGTTTATTAATCTTAATAAGTCAGAAGACTAAGAAATAGTCTTCTGAAGAATTCAGAAAAGCAAAACATGAGCTCTTCTACTTAGGGAATGTAAACCCAGGAGAGGTGATACAGCTTAAACAGCTACAGAAAAATTATATCCTAAAACACATACTGATTAGCCAAGAGATCAGTATGGGTTGCCTTCATTCCAGAGAACTCCACAATGGAAGCAAGAACGATGGGCAGAGTTGAGACCTGCAAAGAAGAGAAGTCGCCTTCTAAGAGGAAAAATGCAAACTGAGCAAGAACATGGCATGAGTAGGGGGCTGCAGAGAGAAGAGCCTAGGCAGACTAGCACCCCTGCTGAAACCAGATGGATGTCGGTGGGCTTAGAAACCAGGCAAGAGGAGTGTGTAGACGTGGGCCATGCTTTACACCAATGGAAAGAGTATACTTTCTCTGACTCAAGGAATTACACATTATTGGCCTATAACATTTCACTTACGTGATGGAAAGATGAAGAGAATCTGGCTTAGGGGTATAAAATGAAATAAAAGAAAATAGGGTAGCGGCAAGATTTCATGGCAGTCTAGATGGAAGGGTACGCCTATTATATGTACATAGCCGAGGTGCTTTATATGTCTTTAAAAAAGAAGGTTGAATGAAGAGGGAAACTTAAAATAGATAGATTGGGGAAGTGATAGGAGTGGCAGGGATGGGGGGTGTGGGAAGAAAAGACAAATGCATGGGGGAAGAGGAATTCAAACCTGGATAGCATCCAAGGCCATAGAACGGTTCCTGCATCGTTCTTCCATGGAAGTCTCAGCTCTTCTCTGCTCCACGAGGAAGCAAATGGCTCTCCATACTCAGATCACTTCATTTTTTCTCTTTGAAAATCTTCATCTGTTGATTGCTGGGCTGGAATCACTATTTCTTCCTCTGTTCTCCTACCATCACTCTTGTAGTTCTGGAATTCACCATAGCCATCAGATTACCCCCTCCTCTATTTTACACCTTCTAGGCATTGTCTCTATCCATTCGGTAGCCAGCCTTCTTCACCCACATGCCATCACCCAGAATTCTCCACTTCCAGGGACTCAGAACTTGCCCTCTCAGGGCTCATCCTCCTCTCCTGTCAATTCTACCCCACCTCCCAGCTAGTGAGTACTAGACCTTCGTCTCTGAGGTCCGATAGTTTGGTACACAGACTCATCCTAGAAAAAGTGCTACACATCTCACTGCTGAATATCACTTTGGTCACCTTCGAAGTACTCCCCTCGGGAAGCTATACACTGATGTCAGCACCTAGTCCACCTATCACAGCAATTTTGAAACTCTCTTTCTGGAATATTTGGCCATCAGAGCTGTTGTCATATTACCCTTGATGCCCTGAATGCCATCAAAATGTCTCCCTTTCAATATTTTCTTTATCTTTGGGTTAAGAAAAGAGGTCACTGGGGACCAGATCAGGTGAGTAGAGAGGGTGCTCCAATCCAAGTATTTGTACGGTGTTGCCAATGTAAGCGCACCTGACAAATTCATGAACTTCATTGTCATACTCCAACAAATAACGATGACAGCTCTGATGGCCATTCCAGAAAAAGAAGTCCACGATTGCTTTGACGGGTGGACTAGGCACTGGCATCCATGCACACCTTCCCAAGGGGAGTACTTTGAAAGTGACCGTAGTGACATGCAGCAATGAGGTCTGGAGCACTTTTCCCAGGATGGTT
>CAUYQG010047549.1:0-11048 GCA_963574415.1 Tarsius wallacei | reverse complement strand
ATCAAGGTCTACTATATGAGTGAGAACATGTGATACTCGGTTTTTTGTTTCTGTGAGAGGTCACTCAGTATTATGGACTCCAGTTCCATCCAGGTTGCTGTGAAATTCATGATTTCGTTATTTTTTATGGCTGCGTAGTATTCCATTGTGTATATGTACCACATTTTTTTTATCCAGTCCTCTTTTGATGGACAGCATGGTTGCTTCCAGGTTCTTGCTATTGTGAACAATGCTGCTATAAATATACGTGTGCAGGTATCTTTTTTATAGAAAGATTTGTGTTCTTCAGGGTATATTCCCAGTAGGGGAATTGTGGGGTCATATGGGAGGTTGGTGTTTAAAGCCTTTAGGAATCGCCACACTGCTTTCCACAGAGGTTGCATTAGTTTACACTCCCACCAACAATGTAGAAGGGGAACAGCAACTTTAAAAAGTCACCTCTTCTAGTCATAACTCTTTAAAAATAGAATAGTCTATGATTGGATCAATATTTTTTTTCAGTTGGATTACATTTCTGTCGCCCAGGCTGGATGTAGTGCAATGGCACAATCACAGCTCATTGCAGCTTTGACCTTCTGGGTTCAGGCGATCCTTTCACCTCATCCTCTGGAGTAGCCAGGACTACAGATGTGTATACCTGGCTAATTTTCTTTTTTTGGAGAGACAAGGTCTCACTATGTTGCCCAGCCTGCTCTTGAACTCCTGGGCTCAAGCGATTCTCCCGCCTTAGTCGCCCAAAGTGCTGGGACTACAGGTGTGAGTCACTGCACCTGGCATGATTGGACCCATTTTAAAAAGTCACCCTTTCTGGGTATAATAACTAAATAAATATATTCCTTTCTCCATATAAGGTCAGACAGGGCGTTGGGCTTGGCAGACTTGTACCCAATTAGAGACCCTTTGCAGGGTACCTCGTAGGAATACAACTTGCACAATAGTACAAGCTGCCCTGTAGTGTCAGGTGCCACCAGGTACCAGGTATACAGAAAAATGTCAAAAATAGACCCTGCTCTTGAGGGATTTACAGGATACCCCCTGGAAATCCCCACCCTCTCCAACTCTCCCCATCTGCTATGTCCCTCCTGGCAGAGCTGCTCTCTACCCTCCAGATGCCTGGGCTGTAGCCTGCTGTTTGACGTGGTTGTACTGCTCCTGCCTTGGGCTCCAGGCTAAATGTCTACTTTCTGCAAAGAACAGCCAGGGCTCCTGGTTCATTGTGGCGGCTCATTGCTTCGGGGTTCTAGATGGGAAAATACAGACGTCATTTCACACTTCACTATCACTTAAAAATGTTGCTGTGTTTTGTTTAAATATGCAGTAAGTTTTGGCATAGCTGAGATATTTTCTCCCTTTAATTTTCTTGTTCTTTAATAAAGAAAAGCAGTTTAATCTGGTGATTTAGAACTGACTCCAAGGGCTAATTCCTACTCTGTTTGTTGTACTAAGACTTTGCCAGACCCTGTGCCAGGCATTGGTGATATTGAGTTGATAAGACTTAACTTTTGAGTCTTAACATTTAGTTGGGGAGACAGTATGGAAGGAGGAACTTCACTACAAACCACTGGGTCCTATGTGAAAAGCATAGAGCACCAAGCCAGGGAATCTTTCGTAGCCTTTTCCTCCCTTGCCTTCTGAAAACTCCTGTTTATCTTTCAAGACTCCAACTCAGACATTCCCTCCTCTCTACAACCTTCTGTGACTTCTACTATGTGCCTACTATGCTTTGTGCACTTTTGCAACCTTTGGCTCCTCCAGGTGGCCCAGTCTGTGGGGAGGTAGTTGAGGCAGAGGCTGCCAATTTGTATTGACCTTTCTTGAATTCATTTTTATTTCCTTTCCTTTATCACCTCTGGAAAGTAACATGACCCTCTTCTTTGAAACTCAGAAGAATAATACCCTGACCATGTTCATGGCTCAGGGGACCCACTCTTGGAGACCCACGTTAAATTATATGCCCTTTTGACACTTCATTTGAGAGACAAAAATTCATGAAAATCCACAAATGTGTGTGCAAGTCTTTTTCTCACATTAAGCAGGCTGTCTACAAGGAGCAGATGGACTCTTTTCCTTCATCTCATTTACCATCTTGCTCACCACCAGGTTGGCAAAACAGGTGGGAATATAAGGACAGGGTCAGAAGAAATGACTGGATGGGATCTGATTGTGAAAGTCAGCTGGAGGGAAGAAGAAGCAGAAATGTGTGCCTTGGAGATCAAAGCACCTGAAAGCCACAGAAAGCAAGCTAGAAGAAGGCAGCTTACCCCTTGGCTTAATTTTCTTTGCACCTACAGTTGGTTTAACACTGGTGCAAGAAAGATAATAATGATAGCTGTTGAGAAGTACCATAGTTAGCATGGTGGTTAAAGGCATGGGCCTTGGGGCCACCAACCCTGGGTTTGAATCCTCACTGTGCCACTTTTATTTTATTTTATTTTATTTGAGTTGGAGTCTCACTCTGTCGCCCAGACTGGAGTGCAGTAGCACACTCACGCCACCCCAGCGTTGACCTCCTGGGCTTTGGCGATCCTTCTTCCTCAGTCTTCCAAGTAGCCAGAACTACAGGCGCGTGCGACCATGTCTGGCTAATTTTTTATTTATCATAGAGACGAGATCTCGCAAAGTTGCCTGGGCTGGTCTCAAACCCACCGGCCCAGGCAATCCATTCGCCTCGGCCTCCAAAAGTGCTGGGATTACAGGCTGAACCACCAAGCCTGGCCCTCACTGTGCCACTTTTTGACCTTGGATAAGTAGCTTGACATTTCTTTCTTTCTTTCTTTTTGAATTGGACTCTCACTCTGTCGCCCAGACTGGAGGGCAGTGGCATGCTCACAGCAACTGCAGCCTCGACCTGCTGGGCTTAGGTGATCCTTCCGTCTCAGCCTTCCAAATAGCTTGAACTATAGGCACGCGCTACCATGCCCGGCTGCAGCTTGACATTTCTTTGCATTCATCTCCCTATCTATAAATTAGGTATCATTATAATAATAGTACCTACTTTATAGACATGTTATGATTATATGCCTGGTATGCATTAGATATTTGTTACACAAAATTTGTAAATAATACTTGTAAATGTTCAGCACTTTACTTGTATTTGCTCTTTATCTTTATGTAAAATAAGTATTATTCTCCCAATTTTATAGATGGAGAAATCAGGCACAAAGGTGTTGTCACTGTGTCACTAACTAGGTTAGTAGTTAATAGTTACTATAAAAAATGACCTAGTTAATAAGTCACTGAGCTAGGATTTGACTCAGGGGGATTAGTGCTCACTCAACCACAGGACTGTCCAGGACTGTATACAGGCCATGATCATCATCTTGATACCCACAGCTAAGGGAACTGAGTTGGGCTCTGGAAATGTGGAAAGGATGAAACATAGGTCTCATCTAGAAGAGTCTACACCATGGGTAGGGAAAGCAGACATATGTATAGGAAGATTACCATAATAGCTACTTCATACCTACTGCCATGGGAGTTTAAAGCAGCCAGTAACCGCTTTGTTGTGATGTCTGGCTTTGAATTGGGTCCTTGACAGACATAGGGAGACATAGGGAGTGTGTCTTGGGCAGGGGAGCTGCATGAGCAAAGGCAAGGAAGTAAGGCTGTGGATAGTATGTTTAGATTTGAGGAAAGCACCATTTCCCTCTATTATATGGTAGAAGATCCCTGGGAGGCTCCCTCAAATTTGGTGCCAAAGTCAGGGAATACACAGTGTTACTGAGTCTCTTTTTTGAAGAATCTATGGAAGCAGACAGTGCAGAAGCATAAACTTAGGCTATTACAGCAGGGAAGGCCATAAGAAAGCTATCCAGTCCAAACTCTTCATGGCATAGATGAGTAAATTGAGGCCCAGGGAGGTGAAATAATCAGCCCCAGCAAGCCAGTAGCAAACTATGGTAGGCTTTGTCAGGCCAATATTACTGCCATGCAGTGATTCCTAAGAGAGCCTGGTCATTTCTGGGAGCTATCATTGAGTAGCACCCAAGTCTATTCTAGTACCCAGAAGTCTTCCTCAGAGTTTACTCCCAAGATTTCTGCTTCATTTAACTTCCCATACTATCATAGATTAAGTCTTGGACACGAGGCTTGGCAGACCTACCATGGAGGCAACACCTGGTGAGTTGAGAGGAAGACAGGGCAGAGACCTAACGTGATGTGAGTCATCTCCCAAGACGTTGGAGTTCTCATTCTTTTTTGGAATTATTTTTTAAGCATGGGATAAAATGCATAGGTTTACAAAAGAAATCAACTGTACCGAAAGACTGTTATCAAAATATTATTTAAGCTGAGGCGGAAGGATCGCCAGAGCCCAGCAGGTCGAGGCTGCAGTGGCCGGGAGCGGCCACTGCACTCCAGTCTGGGTGACAGTGAGACTCCAACTCAAAAAAAAAAAAATATATATATATATATATATATATTATTTAAAAGATTGTGATATAGCTACGTATGTGCTTCTTTGTTAGCACATTTCAAATGACAGGATCTAGCAGTGGGTTAAATAATTACTGAAAATACTGAATGAGTGAAATTTTGAGATACTTGGCTCAACTTTCATGTGATATGCAAATATTAGTAATTTCTGTTACTGACAAAGGTTCAGGTACTGCTAACACTTCTATGGTTTGTTGCCTACATTCATCATTTCTATTAGATGTTAGTGAAAATAAACAGTTAATTCTTTTCACTTCCAAGTTCATGGGCCTCCTGGACTCTCTTCTTGTAATTCTTAGTTAAAGAACTCAGTGTAACTCAAGTAAGAATCCTTGCCCTCAGGCAAAGCTGATGCTGGAGAACTGACCCTGCATGGGATCTTAATCCTGCTCATAGGGAGTTAGTTGACTTGAAGGGGGAGCTTGATCACCTGGAAACTCTATTCAAGACTGTAGTGTGTATGTGGACACATGTGTGGATAGTTGTCATGAGTGCTACTCTCCAAATAGTTCTGGCTTTCCTTGCAGGCACATGACAGGACTGTACTTCCTCACCCACTTGCCATTTAGGTGTGGCCATGTGACTTCCACCTCTTGTAGCTCTGCTCATACTCAGATTGATTTCACATTCTATCTATCCTGCCAACCTCTCTGGCCCTCTCACCACTTTCACCCTGGCCCACTTCAGCAGCACTGGCCTCATTTCTGATCCTTGCACTAGTTGTTCCTTTGGGCTGGAACACTCATCCCCCAAATCTTAGTATGACTGGCTCATTTTTGACTTTTAGAACTATCTACCTTAATATCTTAATTTTTTTTTTAGTCAGAGTCTCACTATGTCACCCAGACTGAAGTGCAGTGGCATGCTCACAGACACCGCAGCCTCGACCTGCTGAGCTCATGTCATCCTTCTGCCTCAGCCTTCCAATCTGGAACTACAGGCGTACACCACCACACCCGGCTAATTTTTTGATTTATTGTAGAGACAAGGTCTCACCAAGTTGCCCAGGCTGGTCTTGAACCCCTGAGCACAGGCAATCCTCTTGCCTCAGCTTCCCAAAGTGCTTGCGCCCGGCCAACATCTTAATTAGTTAACAGCTTTATTGAGATATAATTCACATAGCATACACTTCCTCTGTTTAAGTGTATAATTCAGTGGCTTTTGGTATATTCATGGAGTTGCCCAAGCATCACCACAATCATTTTAGAACATCTTCATTACACCAAAAAGAAACTCAGTTCCTCTTACTGGTCTGATTCCTTACCTTCTCACCAGTCCCTGATAGCCACTAATCTACTTTCTGTTTCTATGGATTTGTTTATTCTGGATGCTTTATATAAATGAAATAATATAATATGCAGTCTTTTGTGTCTGGCTTCTTTCACTTAGCATGATGTTTTCAAGGTTCATCATTGTCGTACCATGTATCAGTGCCTCATTCCTTTTTATGACTGAGTAATATTCCATTGTATAGATATACTATAGTTTGTTTATCCACTCATACACTAAAGGACATCTGGCTTGTTTCCATCCTTTGGTTGTTATGAATGATGCTCCTATGGACATTTGTGTTCAAGTTTCTGTGTAAACATATGCTTTCATTTTCTCTTGGGTGTATATCTAAAAGTGGAATTGCTGGGTCATATAGTAACTCTGTGTTTAACCTTTTGTGAACCACCAGACTGTTTTCTGCAGAGATTACACCATTTTATACTTCCATCAGCAATACACAAAGGTTCCAATTTCTTTACATCCTTGCCAATATCTGCTATTGTCTGAATTCTTTATTGTAGCCATCCTAGTGGGTGTGAAATGGTATCTTATTGTGGTTTTGATTTGCATTTCCCTAATGACTAATGATGTTGAGTGTTTTCTCATTTGCTTAGTGGCCATTTGTATATTTTTTTTGATAAATGTCTCTTCCAGTCTTGCCCATTTTTAAATTAGGTTGTTTGTTATCTGTTGTAAACTTATAGGAGCTTTAAAAAATGTATTCTATATTTCAATCCCTGGTCAGGTATATGACTTGTACATATTTTCTCCCATTCTTTTTTTTTTTGAGTTGGAGTCTCATTCCATCACCCAGGCTGGAGTGCAGTGGCACTCTCACGGCCACCCCAGCGTTGACAGGCTGGGCTCCGGCTATCCTTCCACCGCAGCCATCCAAGTAGCCAGAAATACAGGTGCCCGCTACCACGCTCGGCTAAGTTTTTTGATTTATTGTAGAGAAGAGGTCTCGCCAAGTTGCCCGGGCTGGTTTCAAACCCATGGACTCAGGCAATGCACTCACTCAGCCTCCCAAAGTGCTGGGATTATAGGCTGAGCCACCGAGCCTGGCCTTTTCTCCCATTCTTTGGGCTGCCTTTTTACTTTCTTCATGGTGCCCTTTGGTGCACAGAAATTTTAAATTTTGATGGCATTCAACTTACCTATTTTTTCTTTGGTTGCTCATCTTTTTGCCATCATACATGAGAATCCTCTGTCTAATCCAAGGACATGCAGATTTACATCCACATTTTCTTTTAAAGCTTTTAAAGTTTTAGCTCCTATGTTTTGACCCGATTTCATTTTAAGTTAATTTTTGTATATGATGTGAGGTAATGGTCCAGCTTCATTCTTTTGAGTGTTGTTGGATATCCAGTTGTCTGAGCATCTTTTGTTGAAAAGAGTATTCTTTTCCCATTGAATGGTGTTGGTAAACTTGTCAAAAAATCAATGGATTATAGATGTTTGGGTTTATTTCTGGGCTCTCAATTGTATTCCATTGATCTACATGTGTATCCTTATGTCAGTAGCACATAGTTTTGATTACTTTGATTACTTTAGTCTTGATTACTTTGTAGTAAGTTTTGACAATGGGAAGAGTTTTTGTACACTCCTCTCCAGTGTTCCAGTGTCGTTTTTTCATTTTCAAGGTTGTTTTGGCTATTCTGGGTCCCTTGAATTCTCATCTGAATTTTAGGATCAGTTTGTTCATTTTTGTAGCTTTGCCTTTTTTTTGTCCAACTCTATACTGTTTTTCAAGGATAACAACATTCATTTATTCATTCAACAAATATTGATTGAGCACCTACAATTGGCCAGACACTGTGTCAGGTGCTGAGGACACCACAGTGAGCAAAAGTAGCCATGGCCTTTGCTTTCAGGGAGCTAAGAATCTAGTGGGAGAGGCAGACATTAGCTAAATCGTCGCCAAAATAAATTTAAAATGAATGATAGAAATAATTGATCTAACCTCATGGGACCAAGGACATCTTTCCTGGGGAAATAAATGATTAGGAAGGTGCCTGAAGCTGGAGGGGGTTTATGGAAGGAGTATTCCAAGCAGCAAGAACACTAGCTGCAAAGGCTCTATGGCAGGAGGAAGCAGAGTCCATTCAAAGAACTGCAAAGAGACAGGTGTGGTCAAACATAAGGGCACCAGAGAAAAAGCAGTGTGAGATGAGGGTGAGCTGTGTGAGGAGGACCAAGTCCACTGGGTCTTGTGGGCTGAGGAGGAAGGTCTAAGATTGTATCCTAAGATCAATAGGAAGCCGCTGAAGCAGAGAAGTAACATGATCTGATTTTGATTACAAAACACTTGTTCTGACTGCTGTTCTGGGAATGGACTGGAGAGGGGTGCACAAGAGCAGAACTGCAGAACCAGTTAGGAAGTGTTACCATAGTCCCAGAGAGAGGTGAGGGTGGCCTGGATGAAGGTGGCGATGGCAACTCTGGAGAGGACAGATTCACAGATACAAGATAAATTGAGGAGATTTCAGAGACGATCTTTGGTTAGTGAGGCCTACATGACAGTGTTGGCAGGGGTGGTCTTCACCAAGATAAAGGGCATGGATGGCTTTGGAGGGATCCGTGTTACTGAGTTTGAGGTGCCTTCCAGATATCATTAAGTTATTTGATCCTCGTTCCAAATCATCTCTGTGAGCAAGGTATAAAACTCTTGTCTTCATTTTGCAGATGAAGAAACTGAGGACAAGATAGGTTACTATGGTTTGCCTGATGCTGGGCAGCCAGACCAGAAGCCCATTATTCTAAGAACAACCCCCGTGTTCTTTCTTTGTTGTGACACTAGAGCTGACTCTCTGGAAAGGTTAATCCCAAAGAGTTTCAGATAATAAGAAAAAGTCGGTACTAGACCTTCTCCCCCACACAATAAGTGTTTCTCAGTCCTCAAAGCCTATGCTCTCAGGAAAGCCTTTGCCTCCTTTCTACAGAGCTCATCTCTGAGGCACTGCTACCAAACTCCCCTTGGAGGGGGAGTAGGAGGAAAAGAAACTAAAGTGGTTAAAGGCGTAGGTTGAGGAGGAGACATCCTAGTTTCAAATCAGGGCTCTGACATTTACTAGCAGTATGATCTTAGGCAAGTTACTTCGTGTCTGTAAGTGGAGATAAAATTGCATTAATTTTATGGGGTTTGTGTAAGGATTATAGGGAGAACATGTAATGTCCTTGCCACAGTGCCTGACATATGATAAGCACTCGATAAATGTTAGCTGTTATTGTGATTGTGCAAACCCCTCCTTATTTCCATTGCTTCTGCTTTACCCCCAACTACCCCCAGGCATGTTCACTCTGGCCAGCTTGATTCACCATACCAGCCACTGAGCCAATTCTGGCTGAGACAGAAAATATCCTATTAGCTTCAGCAGACCCAGGAATTGGAGAATGTGTGACAACATCTGGGAACCTGTATTGGTCCCTGGGGCTTCTTACTGCCAATTCCATCTGAGCCCAGGCATTTCCAAGAGTGACTCTTGGAGATCCATGCTGCCTCTAAGTTGTTTCCTCTTCCCTTCCTTTTCTTCCCTGCCACCCCCATCATGTTGATTTCTGCTCCTCAATTTTACCTACTCACTGTGCTTTGTACTCCAGCTCCCTTCCAGGACCAAAGTCCTGTCCTCTCTCTCTCATGATCTAGGTCAGATTGCCTGACTGCTGAGAAGTCAGCTTGCTTAACTTACTTCATCATCATGATGTCCCTTCCTGTGGTGTATGCAACTAGGTTTGTTAATTGCACCCTCTGAACATTGTATCTCACTCAGCCAGCTCCTTTCTCCTTCTAGAAGGGTGATTAAGATAATCCTTTGGAGTCTCAGACTTCTTTAGGACTCAGCCAAAGCCATAATGCCTGCTCCAGAAGTACACATAAATTCAATGTATCAGTCAGGATGAGTTAAATTATGCTGTAGTGACCACCAGTATCAAACTCTCATATATTGGAACTGTCCAAAATATATCTATGGGAGGACTGTGTTTTTCATAGTCACTCAGTGATCCATCCTGGCTGGTGGAGCTGCCAGCTTGAATACGTGTTTCCATAGTTGCCATGACAGTAAAAAGGGATATATTACCTGGCTTCTATTTTTAAAAGATCTTTCTGAATGCTGTGTAGAGAATGGCTTGTGAGGCAGCAAGGGTGGAAGCAGGGAGGCCATTGAAGAGGCTTGATCCAAGCGACAGGTAATGGCGACTTGAGCCAAACAGATAGCAATGAGGGTGAAGAAGTGGATGGCTCTGGGATGTTTTGGAGTAAGGCAGACAAAATTTTCTGATCTACTGGATGTGAGGATTAAGGAGAGTAAGAGAGTCCAGGATGACCTCTAGGTTTTTGGCTTGAACTTCTAGGAGGATGGCATTCGTTCTTTTTTTTTTCTTTCCAAGTTGGAGTCTCACTCTGTCACCCAAGCTGGAGTGCAGTAGCACGCTCACAGCCACCCCAAGGTCGACCTGCTGGGCTCCTGCGATCCTTCCATCTCAGCCGTCCAAGTAGCCGCAACTACAGGAGTGTGCTACCATGCCCAGCTAACTTTTGATTTATTGTGGAGACGAGATCTCGCCAAATTGCTCGGACTGGTCTCGAACCGTGAGCTCAGGCAATCCACTCGCCTTGGTGTCCCACAGTGCTTGGATTACAGGCCAAGCCACCGAGCCTGGCCGGCATTCATTCTTAACTATCATCTAAACCACAGAATCCTTGGATTTGTCAAGACATGTCTCAGTGACAGCTGAAAGGAACCTCAGCTTGGACTTCTTCTTTTAAGGTGCCCCTTTAGCTGTTTTGTAACAGCTTAACTGGCAGGACCCATTTGGTTTTGCAGGTGAGCAGTTCGGTAAAGGACACACATGCACACCCACATGTTCACAAATACACACCCACACATATCACATATCATATCCACTGCTGTGGCAGCCCTTTCTGGACCTCACACAGCAGTCAGTATTCCTGAGAGTCTTTCAGGATTTCTAACATGACCCTGTCACTATTTTTGTTTCTGATAGCAATGAACCTTTTGCTAATGAATTTCAGTTTAAAAACAACCGTAGTTGTGCCCTCACAGGCCCTCCTCATAGGTAGCAGTCCTTTTCTGTTTTGCTCCTGGGCGGGAGTGACCTACGTGGTCTGAAGGTCCTTGTATCCATCAAAGTGGTTTCCAGCTCAGGGAAATGTGAAAACCATAGCAGCAGCGCATTTATTAAACCAAATGTGCTGCACAGTTCAAAGTGGCAAGCGTGGCTAAATGCAATTGCTAACTAAATGCGTAGCCTATTACCTGGCCAGCTTGATTCACCATACCAGCCACTGAGCCAATTCTGGCTGAGACAGAAAATATCCT
>CAUYQG010047547.1:0-16340 GCA_963574415.1 Tarsius wallacei | reverse complement strand
AATATAAAATTTCATTCACAACCACTTGCAACATAGACCTGCTGTGTGCCAGGTGCTCTGTGAAGGAACTAGGAGAATGAGGCTTTTCCTCAGAGTTTATTTTCTTTCTTCCTTGAAATACAGCTCTTTTCCATGGGCGGGGATTTATTACTACCCTTGGGGAAAGAAAAAACATATACAGAAGACATTATACATTGTTTTGATCCCCTCCCACCAAATGAAAAAATTCTCAGATTTGAAATCTCAGGTCATCCTGCTCAATTTCAAGTCTGTGACAATCAAGAAGTTCAAGGCAGGAAATTAAAGTGTCTGCTATACTCGTAGTTTCTTGCTATTATCCATGAGTGAAAAGATATTTCACAGAATCCTGTACTACAGCAAGCATGAGAGCTGCATGTGGAAGCAATGGCAAATAGATGTTTTTAGGGCTTCTGCATACAAGGGTATTTCCACAGCTGCAGAACCAACTACTGCAGAAGTACATGCTGTGCGCAACATCTACAATTTAGTAAAGCTGGAAAGAATTTTATTTTTGTAAAAACTAAATGGGGTGTGGCTCTTTTTCTTGCCAAAGGGCTATTTTATTCCAAGACACTGGTGTCTGCTGACCTTCATTTGTAGGCTGAGCAATGTTCTATTTAAGTAACATTAACTCAAAGTCGGATCTTTTTTGAGGATGCAATAATTATTGCAAAGAAATAACAATGTTTAAATTTGATTTGTTCTTAGTTTAGATTTGATTATATTGAGTTATAAGTGAATGCCTTTGTTCACACAAGGTTTGTATTTAGAAATGATTTTATACTAAGAAAAGGGCCATATTCAAAATAATTTTCTACATGTAAAAATATTTTTAGGTTTCATGAGAACCAATGTTACTTTTGTGTGTTTCTCTTCTACTAAACAATCAGAGTATTTTATCCATTTTTGTAGCTCTACCACCTAATAGTCTTCATTAAACTTGTTACTTGAACGATGAAACCATTTCATGAAGATTAATTAAGGTATTGTCCAAGTAGCATCCTTGACTAACTATTCCTCCATGTGTGGCCTATACTATCTCAATATATACTTAAGAACTTTGGGCACATTTTAAGGTTTTCCTGAGTTTTACATCTATTTATTGATAGCCTATAGGCCTTCTTTATATAACACATGTTTCAATGTACTTGACTTGACATATCAACTCTCCTTTCAACCTTATACAAATCTCTGATTAGGAATCTTCTCCTTTTTGCTAGTACCTACAAATAGATTCTAGTTTGATTTTTTTCTGAGGGTCATCTAAAGCTGTAACATTTTGATTTAGGGTAAGAAACCAGATTTATGGGTTACCTTATGAATTTAAGCATGCAAATTTATCAATTTTGTTGGCTATCTACACTTAATGATAATTTGACTCTATTTATTTTTATTTGCCATAGGACAAAATATAAAATTTCATTCACAACCACTTGCAAAAATGATTAAACTGTAGCTTTAAACTAAAAACCCACAAACTGCTCAAAATATTTGTTGGCTATGTCAATATACATCATCATTTTCTGTTTTTTTGCTTTGAAAACTTCCACGAGAGGAAATAATGTGCATCATAAGTTTATAATGAATAGGTTTTGGATTCAGCTATTTTTAAAGATTACATGTCATCTTGGAAAGATACTGACTTAACTTATAACCCTCTGCCTTTCTTAGCATTTTAAGTTTTCACTAATTTATTTTCTCTTTGCTCATATTTTTTCCAAATATAAACTTTCTAATATTTACATTTCTACTAATGTAGAAACCCTGAAGAACTTGACATTTCCACCCCCCCCCCAAAGTTAGGATTTAAGCTGTATTTGTTAGTAGTAATGAGTTGATAACGGAATCTGTAATTTATTAAAAGTCATGTTCCCAATTTTCCTTTGAAGGTGAGTTCTTTAGATTGTTGCATAGCATATCCTCACAAAAGGATAAATTAAGTAATGAACAGGCTTCTGAGCTAAGCAAAGAAGCTTATTCAACTTGGAACATTGCTAAATTCCTCTACATTTACAATGAAAAACATTAGAAAGCAATATTTTCCCAATGTTATTGACTTTTTAAGAATAAACATATTTATATTGAATGGTAATGCTTAAGGTTCAATCCTTTTGGTTCAAATTAGAGGAAAATGAAGCGGTAGATACGATTATTTGACAAAAATTATCTAAGGCAACATAAACCAAACTGTAAATGGAATATTGATTGAGTATCTACTATATGCTAGTTTGTAAATATTCTCATTTAATTCTAAGAAGATCATGAAAAGCAAGTGGCATTAACCTCATTTTATAGATGGGGAATTTAAGAAACTTCCTCAATGCCACAGAGGTACAAAATGGCAAAGCCACTGGAACCCATATTTTATGGTAACATCCATTCTGACTGGGCAACACAGCACATATATGATCCCCCTGAGAGGAAACAAAAAGGTGAAGAGAATGTGTTTGGGGGTCAGACAAACCTTCCTGTTCACCTCTAAGTCATCATGGAATGCACGGACCAATAGGGTCGTTAGTGAGGCTGGTGAACTGGCGGAAGAAGAAAAACACCAGGGAAGGGTCTGCGAAGCAGCATGGGTTAAGTTTGGGGAGGGATTTGCAGTGTACAGTGAGCCATTCAGATCTACAAAATGTTTGTGAAATCAATTGTTTCTAACGTAGGGAGTCACTAAGTGGCAGTATCCGAATTTTACTACTATTAGATCTGTTTAGTAATATTATTTAAGCAATCTGAATGAAATATAAATCTCTGAGTTTAATTGTAGTTTATTGAGTGATATCAAAGTACTTTAAGATACCAGCTGGGCGTGGTGACTCACCCCTGTATTTCCCAGCACTTTGGGAGGTGGAGGCAAGAGGACTGCCTGAGTCCAGGGGTTTGAGACCAGCCTGGGCAACTTGACGAGACCTCATCTCTACAATGTATCAAAAAATTAGCCGGACATGGTGGTGCATGCCTGTGGTTCCAGCTTACTTGGAAGGTTGAGGTAGAAGGATCACCTGAGCCCAGCAGGTCGAGGCTGTGGTGGTCGTGAGTATGCCACTGCCCTCCAGCCTGGGTGACAGAGTGAGACTCCTACTCAAAATATATATATATATGATACCAATAGTCTGAGATAAAAGAGCCTATTAATAAATATTTAATCAACTCAGGAGTAAAAGTTTCTTTAGGATACTGAATGTTCACAGGCACAAATAAGCTTTGTATAGTTGAACTGAGTTGTTCTGTATTTGTTTTTGTTTTTAAGTAGGGGTCTCACTCTGCCACCCAGGCTGGAGTACAGTGGTACCATCATGGCTCACTGCAGACTTGACTTTCTGGGCTCAGGCGATCCTCCTGTCTCAGCCTCCCGAGTAGGTGAGACTACAGGTGTACACCACCATGCTCAGCTAATTTTTAAATATTTTGTAGAGATGAGGTCTTGCTATGTTGTCCAGGCTGGTCTGGAACTCCTGGACTCAAGCAAACCTTCCACCTCAGCCTCCCAAAGTGCTGGGATTACAGGCATGAGCCACCACACCCACCACACCTTGAAATGAGCTTTATAGCAACCTGAAATATAAAGGCTACTTAAAAAAAAAAACCCTGTCTCCCTTCCTCCATTAACAGTTCCGTTTCAAAAAATGGAACTTCCTACGATTATGCACCCCACAGGATCCTACTTCATCCTGCTCTGCACCTGCTAACTACATCAGAGGAAACTAAAATATTTTTAAGACATATACTTTACCTGAAACCAGCTCCAGTTTAGAATCACATATGATACAATATACTATATAAAGAATGGCGGGGTTTTTTTTAGTGCCACTGTCTGAAATCAAAGCTATCTTTTTGTTTAAGCCAATGTTTAAATTTCAGAGACTATAAAAGGAATTCATTTTTAAAAATAATCTTGGCGATTTCTCTTCTAAGAAATAATCGTAAAGCTACAAAATAATGTCTGATCACGAATGTTTACTGAAGCATCATCTATAAACTCTGGAAACAAATGTCCAACAACCTGGAATTAGTAAAAGAAATGATAAAATATCCATTATATAGAATACAGACTATCATATTGTGATTTTTTTAAGTGGCAGTGTCTTGCTCTGTCACCCAGGCTGGAGTATAGTGGTACGATCCCAACTCACTGTAACCTGAAGCTCCTAGGCTCCAGCCACCCTCCCAACCACAGACTCTGGAGTAGTTGGGACTACAGGCATGAGCCACCGTGTCTGACTAATTAAAAAAATTTTTTTTTGTAGAGACAGGGTCTTGCTGTGTCGCCTAGGCTGGTCTCAAACTCCTGGCCTCAAGCAATCCTCCCGCCACAGCCTCCCAAAGCACTGAGATTATAGGCATGAACCACTATGCCTGGCAGACCTTGTATTTTTCTAATCCAAAGCAAAGTGACTAAAAACATCTTAAGTACACACTTAACACGCTTTCCCTGTAGATCAACTAATTTATACATATTGAATATTATACTAACAGGATGTGCCTTAAGAACAATACCATATCATTTTCATCTCTGAGCACTTTGTAGACTGCAATGTTAATTCTCCCTGACCTGAAATACAAGCCCCAAAATATTAAAAAGCACAATAAGAAATGGTAAAAATGGGAGCAAACAAGAAAGTTAAGAAAGGAAATATAGGAAAAAACCTTAAAAATTACATTTGTTTATGAAAGATGGTGTCAATAGCAGAATGTCAAGCTGAATACACTATGTTATTAGAGCTTATAATGTAGAGCACAATAATATGAATATTCAAACTTATTATATGGCCTGAACAAATTTTCCTTTATAGAAAGTAGAAACTTTGGGCAACCCCTTCGGGTCCCCTCTTACTGTGGGAGCATTTCTGTCTTCTCAATAAATCCTGCTTTCTTAAAAAAAAAAGTAGTAACTTTATATTATATTCATATATATTACATAAATATTTATACATAGTAAATGTATCTATGTGTATATATATTCGTGTGTGTGTGTATCACTGTTTAAATAAATTAGGATTGTATTTTCTTCTCTTTTTTTGTTGAGGTGGAGTCTCACTCTGTCACCCAGGCTGCAGTGCAGTGGTACACTCACAGCCACTGCAGCATTGACCTGCTGGGCTCAGGTGATCCTTCTGTCTCAGTCTTCCAAGTAAGCTGGAACTACAGTGGAACTACAGGCATGCACCACCACGCCCAGCTAATTTTTTGGTTTATTGTAGAGATGAGGTCTGGACAATTTGCCCAGGCTGGTCTCGAACACTTGGGCTCAGGCAATCCTCTTGCCTCCACACCCAAAGTGCTGGGATTACAGGTGTGAGCCACCGCACCCCGCCTTTTCTTGTTTTTGAGATGGGATCTCACTCTGTCACCCACACTGGAGTAGAGTGGTATAATCACAGCTCACTGCAGCCTTGACTCCTGGGCTCAGGTGATCCTTCCGCCTCAGCCTCTCAAGCAGCTGTGGCTACAAGCACACATCACCACGCCCAGTTAATTAAAAAACATTTTTTTTAGCAGAGGTGAGGTCTCGTTATGTTGCCCAGGCTAGTTTGGAACTCCTGGGGCCAAGCAATCCTCTAGCCCCAAGTCATGAACTTGGGGCTTTCTGCTTGTTTCATTTTAATTTAGTACTATCACTTGATAAATGATATTCTAACAAATATATATATATTTGTTATATATATATAACAAATATATATATATGTATATATATATAACAAATATATATACATTTTTTTTTTTTTAGTTAGACTCTCACTCCATTGCCCAGGCAGGAGTGCAGTGGCACACTCACAGCCACCCCAGCGTCGACCCGCTGGGCTCCAGCGATCCTTCCACCTCAGCCTTCCAAGTAGCCAGAACTACAGGCTCGTGCAGGCATGTGCCACCACGCCAGGCTAATTTTCTATTTGTTGTAGAGATGAGGTCTCGCCAAGTTGCCTGGTCTGGTCTTGAACCCGCGGGCTCAGGAGTCCACTCACCTCAGCCTCCCAAGGTGCTGGGATTACAGGCTGAGCCACCAAGCCAGGCTACACATATTTTTAATAGAACTTAAAAAGCATGATATCTCAAAGAAGGCCAGCTACAGAACCACCATATAATTGGCAAGATGAGAATATTGAAAATTAATTCCAAGTTAATAGTTGTGAGGATGGGGGTTTAAAACGACCTCAGAAGTTATCTAGTTCAACATGTTTATTTTTCAAATGAAGATCTGCATAACTTTCCCACATCTGTTATTGATGGCCTATCACTTAAATATACAGGTTATTTCTTCCATTATGCACTTCTATGTACATGCATATTGTCCTGCTTTTGACTGCAACTACAAGGAGAAACACTAGGTTTCTCGTGAGGTATTTTACACGAAACCTCCCATCATGGGCAATCACAAAACAAAGATGATAAGATAATTACTGATGAAGACCAAAATACTGTTCAGTAATTAGTTAAAAAGAGAAAAAAACCATCCCCACATTAATGGCTTTAACAGGCTACTTCACACAATATTTGAGGGAAGAAATACAAGAAAGTATTCCATGTAAGTTTTTATTCTCTTGTTAGCAACCAATTCTCTTATTTTTCATTATATTATGTCTGGCTTTATTTTTCCTGTGCTTGTAAAAATTGGAAGGCTGGAGAACATTTACAGAGAAGTAAAAACGTGGCAAGACTTAAGTGATGAGAACTCTGCCATTTCTGTAAACTCCTGTTAAAGTCTTAGTGTTTCTACGATATACTACTACAGTACTTTGAATTGATATAGCACCTGTCTGCTGAAGAGCCAAGGCCTCACATAGCTCACTTATCCTTTCACCATGCCTGTGAAATATGTAGATTAGAAACAGATGGCTTAAAAATAAAGTGAAATCCAGATATGATCAGAGAGAACTTCAATGATTTACTAGAGATGGTCTATCTGTTCAGACTGCCAAGGACTACAAGACCATGAATTCCATGCTCAGTGCTTTTCCATTAAATGAAACTACCTCTTTATCATTAAACGAATTTTGAAATTTTTAAGAAAACGTAAACATTCACATATTATAAAATCAGTAGAGGTTTAATGCATCAAGAATCCTTCTTAAGAAATTATGTAAATAGGTTGGGCATGGTGGCTCACACCTGTAATCCCAACACTTTGGGATGCCAAGTCAAGAGGATCACTTGAACCCAGAAGTTCAAGACCAGCCTTGGCATCATAGTGAGACATCGTCTCTACAAAAACTAAAAAAATTAGCCAAGCGTGGTGACATGTGCCTGTAGTCCCAGGTACTCGGCAGAATGAAGCCGAAGGATCACCTGAGCCCAGGAGGTTGAGGTTGTGGTGAGCTGTGATTGTTCCACTGTACTCCAGCCTGGGTGACAGAATGCGACTCCTACTCAAAACAAAAACAAAAAGAAATCATATAAATGGTACCTCTCTCTATATATATATTTTGAGTTGGAGTCTCACTCTGTCACCCAGGCTGGAGGGCAGTGGCATGCTCACGGCCACTGCAGCCTCAACTTACTGGGTTCAGGTGATCTTTCCACCTCAGCCTTCCAAGTAGTCGGAACTACAGGCATGCACCACCATTAGGCCTGGCTAATTTTTTGATTAACTGTAGAGATGAGGCCTTGCCAAATTGTTCAGGCTGTTCTTGAACCCATGGGTTCAGGCAAACCTCTCACCTTGGCCTCTCAAAGTGCTGAGATTATAGTTGTGAGCCACCACGCCCATCCCCTCTATATTTTAAAGAACTAGCATTAGTCGTGGAATAAGCCACTGGTGATTACCTTCCTGAAAAGTCACCCAATTTGTCAACAAGGTATTTATCTTGGTTCAATACAGTTGCATTGAAATTTGGAAAATCAGTTGATAAACATAACTGAAGTAAGTCAAATTATAAGTATTTGAAAAAAAACCCAGCAAACCAAAAATCCCCTCATTTCATAATTTAAAAAATGCATGGTGTCTGACACATATATGTACTCAATATTAGTTATCAATATAATAATTTTACATGACTTTCTCAAGGTCAAACTATAAACCAGTGGCAGAGCCATGTCCGTTGAAGCCAAGTTCAACATACTTCCCCCTTAGTGTTTTCATTTTCATATAGCAACAATGCTTTTCATCCCTAAAACAGTTTTATTCACTAATATTTGTCTTTCAGGTGCTAAGAATAAGGCAAAATTTGGTATTATTAAATTTATTGAGGATCTTTTGAAACCACCTCACCTCCATAAGTAAAATAAATTGGCCCAAGTATGATCAGACCTTCTCCTAAGACTGACATTTATGATCAGACCATTTTCATAACTTTAACCAAAGCACTCTCATAACTAAAAACAGCCAGTCGTGACCACTGGTATATGAGTTTCCAACATTGTAATGCATCCAAAAAGCTTTCGAAACTTCCAACACATTGAATATACATTATATGGTATATCACTCTCTAATAATACAGACTCAAAACATGACCTAGCTGTTTTCTTCTGAGTTTTATTATTTTCACAGATCACACTTTTCCCTGTCTGGATCACTCTTCACCAAAAGAAAAATTGTCATATGAGCAAGTACGACATGATTCTAAAAAAGATATATGCATGTTGTCATGTACTGATAGATATTTGTTTTCAAATTTTATTTTATACCAGCCACTTTTGGAATCTGTACCAACCAGCGAAAACAAGAAACAGTTTGGCATATACATTCCAGCTAGATTATGCTAGGTCTAACACAATAGCAAATTAATGAATTTTTCATATGTGCTAAAAATATTATCAGTAATTTTCATGGAAAGCCAGTACAAATAATGCTAAAACAGAATATGGAACAATGGCAAGTGGACTTTCTCTTTTTACCCTGTCAGTTTCACCCAAAAGAATCACTTTAGTGCTCAAGCACCACGGCCAAGCTGCCCTTTTCTTTTCAGTAACATTCTGTTTGCCTAGGAGGAAAATTTCATTGGGTTTCTGATAGTGTCCTGGATACTGACATTCTGCCAGTATAAATAGTCACAGTCAAAGTCTAATGTGCATGTAACCATTTGTAGAAGGGACTTAATCTCACCCAAAATATTATTCACTAATTATCATTAATCCTTCTACCCCAAATGCCACAAGCCTAATCATTTTTAGCAATTGAATTTAAATGATAGCATCAGACTGGAGACTTTGTACTTCAATGTTGATTGTATTAAGTCAAGGCTGAGTATGACATTAGCTCCTCACCTCAAAGAAAAAAAAGGGTGGCTGTATCTAACAGTAGAACTTAAGAATTAGACTCCCAGCTCCCTAATTTAATAAAAATTTGAGTTCATTAGATCATACCACCAAAAATTAAAGTCAGCAATATTGAAAGTGGTTTTAAATAAATGGGCAACCCAAGACAAAGAAATGCTGTGGACTAGAGCTTAGTGATGATTCTGTTTTGACATGATTTCATAATATTTTAGAAAGAACTTATCTCCCTACCACCTGCACTTAGTTGGATGGTAGTAACCACCTTTTTCTAAAGTTAAACATGTATTAGTTCAATCTAAAATTATATTATCACCTCACTTCCACTAGGGGGGTCTAGCTACCAGTGTAGTTAACTCTGTAACTCAGGTGCACCTTAAATTCATTTCCAGCTAATCTGTGCCACAAGCTAGTCTTGGGGTCACAACTATGTACTTTAAGGTAGTTCTAGTTTTCAGGCTCAGGAACGAATGCATAACAAGAAAATGGAGTCCTCGAGCCATTCGGGTTGCTGCAGTAAACAAAGGATTTTTGACTAAAAAATACAAAGTCAAAATCTCCTAAGAATTCTGTTTCATTTTTATAGCTTCTGCCCTAGTTGTTTTCAAGGCTGACTACGTATCAACCAGATCCACTTTTTGCAAATAAGTAAAGCTTTTAAACTCCTGACCTCAGAGATTCCTCTACTGTTTCTATACTCTGCAATATATAATCTGAATAGCAAAATTGCCACGTCTTCCCAGCAGCAACCTTAACTTGGGCCACATGGGCGGGTATGGGTCAATATGGGAAAGTTGTTTCGGTGCCCTCTCATTATTCTACCTAACCATTGACAGGCAAAAACCCAACCAACTCGACTTATCAAATTTAGCATCCACTGTTTTTGTGTGAGAGTTCTGATCCAATTAATTCCAAACCACAAATAACTGACGGATAATTTTAGTCCAGAGATTATCCACTACCTTTAAGCAGATTCCTAATATAGAGAATGGCTCAATTAAAATATAGGCCGAGCAAGGAATATGAACAGAGCCTTATTTTTTTAACACTATTTTATAATATGGCTTGAAGTATAGCATTTAGGGATAAAGTGGAGCATGAGTAAAAAAAGGATGACTTTTCTGGAAAATAATTAGTAAGGTACTTTTGAAATTTAGAAAAGCCAGAATGAGACTGAAAGAGATAAGAGCAGATGTTATGTCCTAGCTCACACATATTTCCAGCTTTTATTTTAAAAACAGTTCCTGTTTTTATTTTGGATAAACTCTGAGCACCAAACTCCCTTTCTGTTCCCCTCATCCAAACCCAAGTAGAATTCTTTGAGTGGAAGCTAGTTCACTCCCTCCTTTATTTTTTACTTTTTATTTTTTTAATGTCGAGGTAGTTTTCGGAATATGGGCCTCAGCCATTACATTCCAGTTTTAAAGTCAAAAGAGGCCATGTGACCATCACCCTAGGGGCATCAGAGATTTGGGGCACGTGATACCAATTGGCATGTGTGGGACTGCGGCCACTTAGCTGGAATTCACTGTAGACTGCGTCTCCAAGATCAAGTTTAGGTTCTCAAATCCATTGTGACATTTAGTAAAGTGTAGTAAGTGCTTACTCCTCAGTAAGTAGTTCTAAATTTCTCCTACATTGTCTACCTACTGTAGCCAGCCAGGCTTTCTCCCCCTCCTCTCCATCCCTCCCCTAACAGGCCAGGCACCCCAGCATCCCGTCTGTCTGATACTAAATGGCGAGGCTCTCCAACTCAGTTCCAAGCTCAACCTTCTGCACCATTAAGGCTGTAGTGCAGATCAGGTGAGAGACAAGGAGCATCGCGTATGGCGAGTGTCAGATGCCATTCATCCAACGCCACCTCCCGGACTGGGTCCACCTCATGCCCCGGAGCTGGGAGGTCGGAACCGCCAGCGCACTAGGGCAGCGGCGGCGGCGGCGGCAACTTTGGGACTGGCGAGAAGCCAGGGCGGGGGTGGTCGGCGTCCCCGGGCCTCTCATTAGGGCGCTTAAGTACTGCGGGTGGAGAAAAGTAAACACAGGCAAGTGCAGCTGTGCAGGCGAAGGGGGGACATCACCCCCTCCCACCGCCCCTCCGGCTCTGCCTTCCTGGGAGCCCCGAGCGGTCCCGGGCTGCCGCTGCCTGGATCGCGCGCTCGGCGCCGCTGAGCCAAAGCAGCTGAGAAGGGAGCAGGAGCCGACAGGAGGCGCGGGGTCGGGGGACAGGAGAATGGAAAGGTACTGCCCTACTGGCCCGGAGATGTTCTGCTACTGAATGAAAAAAAGTGCTTACTCATAGGGAGACGCGGTGCGATCGCGACGCCCTAGCTATGGGCCAGGGAGGAAGGCAGGGAGCCCGCGCCTGGTTCCTTCCCTGGGCCACGGTCCCCCCCTTCCCGAGCCCCGGGGTCGGCTTAAGCCCGCCGGGTCACCCGAGGCGGGCGTGTGGGGGCTGGAGGAGTAGCTGGCTGCAGGCTCCGGGATTTCCTGAGTCCGGGCGGGAGGGGGGTTGGCAGGAGCTGGAGAAGGACGACAGAGGGAAGTTAGGCGCTCAGTTTTCACTTCGGGGCCATCGCCACGGAAGGGAATCAGGGCAAGGGGTAGGCATCAAGGACTCTAGCCCATGGTTGGCAACAAGTTAAGAGAAACTAGTGAGAAAGCACCGTTAAATAGAGCGAAGAGCAGAAAACGTGTTTGCGGCGGGTGGCCGTGGGGAATCTTCTGTGACTCCCACCCATTTCTGTTGCGAATGATCGCCTGGGCGCCCAAGGGCTCCGACTGTAATTTCTCCAACCTCTCTCTCTGTTTGCCCCCCCCCCCCCCCATCCCACGATCCCCCCTGGTGCGAGGCACGTTCCTGCTGAGGTTCCCAGAGATGCTCTCCCAGGACCCACTCCTGCCCTTGCCCAGAAAGCCCGCTCCCTTCGTGCCCCCCGTGCCTTCAAAGCACTTACGTAAAGTCGCAGAGTCCCGGGTCTGGCCCGACAGCCTCCGACCAACACACTCAGACAACTTCTGTCCCTCGGACAGCGCGGTTCTAAAGCCAGCGCTCCCTCCTCTCCTGCCAGCCCCCTCCGCCCCTCGGCCGCCGCCATTGGCTCGGGTGGTGCTAGCAGTCAGCCTGGGAACCAGGAAGGGGATTGGACCACGAGCCTGTCACATTAACTGGGTGGGGAACTGGGAGAACAGGCACAGGGATGGGCACCCAAGACGGATGGGGTCTGTAACTGCGCCAGGGAGCGGAGCCTGGTCCCCCGCGCCTCATCTCCCCTTCCTACCTGGGCTAAAAAGAGATTAGAAGTCCACAGTGCCTAGTTCAGCGAACATATTCAAAAAGTCTAGTGGAAAAAATGGAAATGTCGGGAACGAGCGTTTGAGCACCTATTTAAAACTATGGGGAGGGGTGCAATTTTTCCCAAAAGAAGAGAATCTCAGACTTTGAGGGGACATTCCTAGTTTCATCTCATCTGCTCCGATCAGTTCAGTCCAAGTGCCAAATGGTGTAGGGGGAAACCTCAGCAGTCTTCCCTTTCCTTGAGAAGTCAAGGGAGCAGAGGGAACAGGGCCTTCAAGATTTTGGCCTTGTGCCAGGTCAATTGTTGACCCAAATCACCTGGCTAGTATGTTTGTCCCTGCGGAGAGGGGTGAGAGGTGGAGGAGGCAGGGGGTGGTGAAAGTACCTTGGTTCCACTCTTTTGGCTAGAAATGGATATAAAATCAGTCTCTTTTCGCCAGAGAAAATTTGGAGACGTGCTCCTGCTTCTCAGAGTACCGTTTCTTCCCCTTCTCTGCCCATGAGATTGTCTTCCTAGCACAGCTGATCTCTTTCATTAACACGTTTGGAGCTTTCCCCTCCTTAGCTGCATTCCAACCCTATGGCTCATCTTAGGTCCGAAATCAACTCCAAGGGCCAGGGTTTAAAGGATTCTCCAGGATTAGGTCAAGAGATTGGCTTGTGGGACAACCGTAGAAGAAAAAGTCTAAGCCCTTTTCTGTTCCAGTCGTAACCATTTTGTTCAGGAAATACGTGCTTGGAAAGTTCTGTCAAACTTGAAAATTGGGTCAGTTAAGTCCCATTTTACATGCACCAGGAAAAATGCTAAGTTAAGAGAGGCTTTAAAAATGGAATGTTCTTGTAAAGGAACCCCCATTTCATCTGCTATTATGAATTTCCTTAGAGAAATTAACCTGTAGTGAGTGCCAAGGCTTCTTAAATGGGAAGGAGTGGGGGAGTTCATATAGTGCCTAAAGGCTGAAAAAAAGCCTCGTTAAATATTAATTAATGATTAACCAACTGGAAGAACTTATGAAAGGCACAGGAAGATGAAAAAGAAATGAGAGGGCAGCCATGCTTTTAGAAACTTTAAATTTCTGTTATAGGAGATTTTCTCCTGGGTCAGGTTTGGGTCAGCACAAGAATACTGATTTCAACAAGTTGGTGTTGGATTGAACATGCAGTGCTTTGCCACACACATTTACAGTAGGCACCCAAACGAAACTTCTAGCATCCAATAATTGGTCCAAGGTTTAGTGTGGCTTCTGGAACTATTTACACAAAATTTCTAGATATATGAAAATAGGCTATTGACGTTGTCTACCTTTTATGATGTCTGTCAGTCACCATTGAAGGGTTTCCACCTGCTTCTAAACTTCAGATACAGACTGAGCAATAGCACGAAGGGACTCTGCAAGCTAAGTTTTCCAGTGAGGATATATTTGTCTCAATTACTTCACTCAGTATTCAATTTTAGTTTCTTTTTCAAATTCTAGAATTTAAAATAAGTTAGCTGGGTGCAGTGGGTTACACCTGTAATCCCAGCACATTGGGAGGCTTAGGTGGGAGAATGACTTGAGCCAAGGTTCAAGACCAGCCTGGGCAACATAGCAAGACCTCGTCTCTACAAAAAAATCAAAAAATTAGCCAGGCATGGTGGCACGTGCCTGTGGTTCCAGCTACTTGAGAGGCTGAGGTGAAGGATCGCCTGAGCCCAGGAGGTTTAGGCTGCAGTGAGCCAGGATCACACTACTGCATTCCAGCCTGGGCGATAGAGTGAGACCTTGTCTCAAAAATAAAATAAAATAAGTCAAAATATTGAGGATCCTATGCATAAGCTGTTTACATTTTCCTGTTTCTTATTAAAAAAAAACTTACATAGAAGCTTTAATAAAAATCTTCCTTCATCACTAACACTGAGGATGTCAGAATTCAGTCAAGAAACATCATTTTAATGGATGCAGTAGTCCAGAGTTTCAAAGCTGCAAGGTGCCCAGGTGATGGCTCTACTCATTGCCTCAGTAACTTTCCAACAGATAAAACACGCCCTAAACACAGAAGCACCTATTTGGATGCTAGTTGAGATTCCTGTTTAACAAGGTCAACTATATAATTCAGGTAGAACTCCATTTTAATGAGTACTATTAAGAGAGCCAGTTTGATGTAACCAGACTACCTTTGTGTTGCCCAGAATCTAAAAGGCCTTTTCAAAGTTTAGCATTTAGGTTTAAAAAAGGAGCCTCAGACTCAAAGCTCTATTTTAACAGCATTTCTTTATGATCATTCACTCCTTCAATTTAACTCATATAGGATCATTCACAGAGTAACGTGAAATTGATTGTTTTCCTATCTATACCAAAAAGCCCGCACAGGTGATCATCAGAGTCCCCTCCAGCTGCTTATAGGCAGGTTATAGGCTCCAATTCATCTTGAGTGCCTTGCATAGTGTCTGGCACATAGGAGTTCAGTAAATGTTTGTTGAACTCATGGTTATTTTATGAGTCTATTCTTGTTAAACAACAGCAACAAAAAGCTATATATAGGTCTTTCACAGACCCTGTAAATCAATAACCTAACAGATTTTGCCTTTTCCTTTCATTTCCAATGGCTAATCCCACGTGACTTTGTAATAAATAATTTAAAATAATTATTACAAAATTTTGAAAACCGTTTCTTCTTTCTTTCCTCTTTTTTTTTTTTTTTTTTTTTTGAGTTGGAGTCTCACTCCGTCGCCCAGGCTAGAGTGCAGTGGCATGCGCACGGACATCCCAGCATCCCAGCATCGACCTGCTGGGCTCCCAGCAATCCTTCCTTTCCAGCCTTCCAAGTAGCCGGAATTACAGACGCACGCTACCATGCCCGGCTAATTTTTTTTCATTTATTGTAGAGATGAGGTCTCACCAAGTTGCCTAGGCTGTTCTCGAACCCATGAGCTCAGGCAATCTGCTCACCTCGGCCTCCCAAAGTGCTGGGATTACAGGCTTGAGACACTGTGCCTGGCCTCTGTCTTCTTTTGACATCATAAGAAGGCTCCAGTTTCCCCTTAGGCTTTTTCTCTGTCCAATCTACCTTTCTTTCTTCCTTTTGATATGTACATCCTTCTTTTCCTTGCTCTTTTTTCTATTGTTTTGCCCAACTATTTCTCTAGTCCAGTTCACAGTTCATTATGTGTATATTTGTCTGAATTTTTCCCTGAAAATTTCCTAGAGTAAGAGGTCAATTTCTTTTTTAAATCTGTTTTTTTTAAACCTTCTTTCTGTCGTCTATTAAAATGTGATTTTGCTGCTGGGCACAGTGGCTCACACCAGTAATCCCAGCACTTTGGATGGCCGAGATGGGAGGATTGCTTGAGTCCTGGAGTTTGAGACCAATTTGGACAACATATTCAGACCTCGTCTCTACAAAAAAAAAAAAAAAATCAGCCAGTCGTGCTGGCGCACAACTGTAGACCCAACTACTCAGGAGGCTGAAGCAGAAGAATTGCCTGTGCCCAGGAGGTCAAGGCTGCAATGATCTGTGATTGTGCCACTGTACTCCATCCTGGGTAACAGAGAGAGATTCTGCCTCTAAACAAACAAACAAGCATGATTTTGCTACACAAACTTTTTATAAAAGAAGTAAGGAATAACTTAAATAATTTTGATAAATTCAATACTGAATTATTTTTCTAACTTAATACTAACATCGTTTTTTCTTTTTTTTTTTTTTTTTTTTTTTTTAATTATTTTATTTTATTTTATTATGTTATTGTGGGGTACAGTTAGGGGTTAGGCATACAAAAATATTTCGTTCAGGTACCCTTGTTGATAAGAGGTGTCTCCCCATCCTCAGATAG
>CAUYQG010047545.1:0-28572 GCA_963574415.1 Tarsius wallacei | reverse complement strand
GAGGTTTGACTGCTAAAATAAATCAATTGCTTGCAGACTCATATCAAAACCCTATCAGTGAGTGGCAAGTGAGTTCACTTCAATTGTACAGCTGCAGCTGATGGCAGGCTTTAAGTCAAAATCCAACACTAATTTTAGTCTGCACGTGGCCCGCCCATTATTTTATTTACCATTTCCATCCCTGCCTCTTTTCCGTGCTGCACACTTGTCTCAGTCACAGTTTTGGTAAGTCCACAGGTTAATCCTAGCTAAAATGAGCAAGAAACAAACATCATTGGAAAGCTTCTTTGAAAAGAGAGAAATACCCAAAGATGAGACAGCAGAAAAGTGTAAAGCTGCCAAAAAAAGAAAGCTGCATTTGAAAGAAAATACCAAGTGTCCTACTTAATTACAGGCTCATGGCAACAGGTCCACATTCTCCAAGCCCAGTTTGTGTAATACGTGGCAACTGGCAATCCAACAAAGCCATGACACCTTCCAAGCTGCTTCATCACATGGAGACCACGCATGCTGCACTCGAAGACAGGCCGGTGGAGTTTTTAAAATGAAAAAAATGTGAACACAAAGAACAGAACCAATTACTGAAGACCATCACTTCATCACATGTGTCTGCATTGAGAGTGTCATTCTTAGTGGTTAATTGCATTGCTAAAGCTAAGAATCCCTTTACTATTGGTGAAGAGTTGATCCTGCCTGCAGCTAAGGACAGTTGCCATGACCTTTTAGGAGAGGCTGCAGTTCCAAGGGGGCATGTATTCCTCTTTTGACTAGCACAACTAGATGAACTGATGAAATAGCAGAGGATATTGAGGCACAATTATTAGAGAGGATTAATGAGTTACTGTGGTTCACAATCCAGGCTGACGAGTCTACTGATACTGACCATAAGGCAGCAATATTTGTTTTTGTGAAATATATTTTACAGGAGGATGTGCACAAGAATATGTTATATGCCCTTTTGCTGCCAACCAATACCACAGCTTCAGAACTATTCAAGTTTTTCAATGATTACATATCAGGAAAACTGAATTGGTCATTTTGTGCTGGTATATGGAAGGACAAAGTGGCTTCCATGACTGGGTGGCTTTTTGATTTCACTACTAAGGTCAAATAGATCACTTAATGTGAGTCTACACATCATGTCATCCATAGAGAAATGATAGTTAGCCAAAAAATGTCACCTGAACATAACAAAATTTTGCAGGATGTGATTAAAATTATCAACCACATTAAAGTACATGTCCTTAACTCACATGTGTTCACACAGCTTTGTGAGATGGAAACAGAGCACAGACATCTTAAACACACAAAAGTGAGATGGCTTTTTAAATGTAGATCATGGACCAGAATTTTTGAGTTATTAGAACAGCTCTAGAGATTTCTTTTAGAAAAACAGTTACTACTGGCAGTACATTTCAGTGACACAGAATAGGTCACAAAACTTACTTGTGTGACATAGGCAATCAACCTGCTTAAAGAACTCAATCTGTCACTTCAGGAGAAAAGACAACTGTGTTCACGGCAGTAGATAAAGTGACTACATTCAAAGCCAAACTGGAATTACGAGGGCAACAAGTGAACACTCGGATTGTTGACAGGTTTCAAACATTAGCAGGTATTTTGAAAGAGATTGAGCCAGGGCTTTCTTTCTCCCAGCTGGTGCATGATCCCCTATCTCAGCTTCCATTTCCAACATCCTATCTTGTGAAGCAGGGTTTTCTGCAGTGACAGCAACCAAAAAGAGATTATGGAATAGAATGGACATAAGCAACAGACTTTGGATGTCACTGTCTCCCAACATCCACAGATGGGACCAACTAGTTGCAGGAGTTAAACTAACCTCTAGAACAAATGTTGATTTGGAAAGTTTCAGTCTTATAATGTAGGCTTTAAAAGCTATAAATTTTTCTGTAAGCACAGTTTTTGCTGTGTCCCAGAGGTTTTAATAACTAGTTTATTGTGCAATTTATTTACATTGTTAGATTGTAATATATAATGAAATAATTATATAATGCAGAATGTTTGCATCTGTGTTCATAAGGGATATTGGTCTGTAGTTTTCTCTTTTTGTTGTATCTTTTCCTCTTTGGTATCAGAGTGATACGGGCCTCATAGAATGAGCTAGGTAGGATTTCTTCCTCTTCAGTTCTTCTTTGTAGGTCTTATAGAATTCAGCTGTGAGTCCATCACGTCCTGAACTTTTTTTGTTTGGAGACTTCTAATTACTGTTTCAACCTCAGTACTTGTTATTGGCCTGTTCAGGGTTTCTATTTCTTCCTGATTCAAGATTGGGGGGTTGTATGTTTCCATAATTAATCCATTTCCTCTAGATTGTCTAATTTGTTTGCAGAGAGTTGTTCATAACAGTCTCAAATGAAGTTTGAATTGTACATTGTACGGTATCAGTTGAAATGTCTCCATTTTCATTTCTGATTGCACTAACTTGAGTCTTCTCACTTCACTTCTTAATTAATCTAGCTGGTGATCTATCAATTTTGTTTATCTTTTCAAAGAACCATCTTTTTGTTTGATTCTTTGTATTTTTTAAATTTCAAATTCATTAAGTTCTGCTCTAATCTTTGTTATTTTTCTTCTATTAACTTTAGGTTTAGTTTGTTTATGTTTTTCTATTACTTGAGGTGTGATGTTAAGTTGTTCCATGTTTCTTTGTTGACTTTCTGCCTTGATGATCTGTCTATTGCTGTCAGTGGCGTGTTAAAGTCTCCCACTATTATTTTATTGCTGTCTATCTCTTTTTTGAGATCTAATAGAATTTGTTTTATAAAGCTAGGGGCTCTGGCACTTGGCACATATATATTTAAAATTGTTACATCTTCTCATTGTATCATTATATAATATATAATAGCTATCTTTGTCTTTTTTTCACTGCTGTTAAAGTCTGTTTTATCTAATACAAGAATGGCTACTCTTCCTTGTTCCTGGTTTCCATTTATGTGGAATAATTTTCCCCACCCCTTTACCTTGAGTTTATGGGAGTCTTTGTGAGTTAAGTGGGTCTCTGGAAGGCAGCAGATTTGAGTGGCTTTTTGTTTTTTTCTTTTAATCCATTCTGGCAGTCTATATCTTTTTAGTGGGACAGTGAGACCACTGATGTTCAGACTTAATAAAGATATTTAAGGTACTACTCCATTTATCATACTGATTTTTATCTGGTAGGCTTATTTATGTATTCATTTTCTCTATTGTGTTGATGTTCCACAAGGCCTGTGAACTTCATGATTTCCATTGTTTTCCTACTGGTGTATTTTGATCTTTTGTTTCAGTATTTAAAACTCATTTGAATATTTCTTGTAGAGCTGTTCTAGTGATTACAAATTCCCTCAGCGTTTGCTTGTATATGAATGACTTCATTTCTCCTTCATTTATGAAACTTAGTTTTGCAGGATACAAAATCCTTGGCTGACAGTTATTCTGCTTGAGGAGATTGAAGATGGTGCCCCAATCCTTTCTGGCTTGTAGGGTTACTTTTGAGATATCTGTTGTTAGTCTGATAGGTTTACCTTTGAAGTTATTTGATGCTTTTGTCTCACTGCTTTTAAAATTCATTCCTTCACATTAACTTTGCATAACCAGATGATTATGATCTTCTTGCAATGAATCTTCTGGGGATTCTTTAGGTTTCTTGTATCTGGCTTAGATCTCTGGCAAGGCCAGAGAAGTTTTCTTCCATTATTCCCGCATACAGTTTTTCCAAACCTGTTGCTTTCTCTTCTGCCTCACAAGCACCGATGATTCTTAAGTTTGGACATTTTACATGATCTCACACTTCTTGGAGACTTTGTTTCATTTTTTTGATTCATTTTTCTTTTGTATTGTCTGACTGGGTTAATTCAAAAGCCGTGTCTTCAAGTTCTGAGATCCCTTCCTCTGCTTGTTCTAATCTACTGTTAAAACTTTCCACTGCATTTTGCACTCTCCTGATTCTTTGATTTCCAGAACTTCAACTTTTTTAAGTTGTCCATCTCTTAGGAGAGATTTTTATTTGTATCCTGAATCTTGTTTTTATTTTTATTTTTTTATGTTGGTTTTCAATTTCCTCCTGAAGTTCACTGATAATTTTATTGGCAACTTGCTTGAATTCTATTTCTGAAATTTCAAAAATTTCATTTTGGTTAGTGTTCATTACTGAAGAGCTGATGTGGTCTTTTGGGGGTGTTGGAGAACCCTGTTTTTTCATACAGTCAGAATTATTTTTCTGGTTTCTTCTCATCTTAGTAGATGATTTCTTCTTGAGGCTCTGCAGGGGGCTGACATAGGCACTGTAGGCTTCCCTCGGTTATATGTAGCCTTGGTGTGGGTAGTTTCTCAATTGCCAGCTGTGGCAGTCCTGTGCTGAGCTCCTGTAATGGCTCGCAGTGTCCTGATTAGCCAGAGTGGTTTGACAAGTGATGTTAGCTGGGATTTGAAGCAGGCCTTTCTCAAAACTAAAGTATTATGTTTGAAGTGGTGGGCTGCACTGTTGGCCTCTGGCCAGGAGGTGGTATTTAAGGGAGAAAGTCAGCTGCAATGGTGGCTGTAGAGTTTCTCCAAAAGCCAGCTGCAATGGTGGCTGTAGAGCTTCTCCTTGTGTGTTTCTCCAAGAAAATGCGCAGCCACCCTTGGCCATAGGCAGGGCTCTGGAGATTACCCATGTTCTCTAACTGCTTTGAGCCTTCAAAAAGAGTGCAGACAAAAGGAGCTGAAGCACCCTGCAAGTGTGTTCTCTTGGCTACCTCAGTAGGGATTAGAAGGAAGTACCAGCCCACTGGAGTAACACTGTTGTGCAGGGCAGGCACAGAAGATTTCACCCGAGGAGTGAAGCTGTTATATCTATTTCCTATTCTCTAACACATAAAATGTCTTTTTCTCCAATGCAGCTACTCTGGTAAAAGTCATAAGTCCCTTTAGGAAAGACTAACAGTACAGATGTTTTGCTGTGTACTCAGGCTTTATCACAAGGGAACCCAGTCTCCACTTTAATCAAGGTGTTCTGGGTCTATAAACTGGCTCAAGGCTGAAATGACTAAGGGGCCTTAACTGTTTTTGTGATCTGAGTTAGACTTTTATTCATTTTACCTGGTACTTTTTTTACTTGTACAAACCAAGTAAGAATTTAGCTCCTAACAATTGCACTTCTAGGTACACCATCATTAACAAGCCAACGCTGTAGGTCTCCATATCAGAGTATTCTGATTGCACCTTGACTCTGATTTCAATTACAATAATTATGCCCACCTTGCCTTTGGTAGTTGAATCTGCCACTTGGTCTCTGATACCCTGGAATCCATATACTTCCATTGCAGTTAGGCTTCCCATCAAGTGGCTACAGTAAGGTATGGTCTACAAAGAAGAGCGATCATAGAGCTGTTCAAGGATGTTGGGGCTCTGCTCTCAAATTTATTTCTCATAGCAGTGGTAAAAAGATGTGCCTTGTGGACCCTCACATTGAAGTTGAGTAAACCTTAAATGACAAACTGACTCTAGCATTCCAATTTCCCTAAAACTTTTCATCTTTTTCTCTACATTAAACCAAAGGAGATTAGACATTTCTAATTTGCTTACAGTGGGCCACCTTTTGATTCGAGTTTCAAGAGCCAAACAAATTGTTGGAGCCCCTTCTAGGAAGAAAAGAGTGCTCTAGGAAGAAAAGAGTGCTTTAGATAGAAAAGAGTGCTTGAGAGTTGAGTTCTCAGGAGATCAGCATTGTCTTGATTGGCAACTGCCTAAGGGGAAGCTATTACTATATCCTCAAACAGAGGAGGTAAGGTTGATACCTCTGTTGGAGGGGAGGCCACTACCACTGTTGGTGGCAATGCTGCTGCCACTTGGGGTGGAAAAGCCACTTTCACTGCAGTTGGCAAGAAGACTCATCACAATTTAGGGAATCAATGTTCTCACAGCTTCATCAGCGTCTTGCAACATGCCCCATCCCAACTTAAAGAATCCCGTTATTTCTTAATTAATTCCCTAAATTTAACAGTAAATACCCTGTGAGGCTGGGAGTTCAATTTGCTTTGCAATTCAGCCAATCAAAGGATAAGGATCCGAATTTAATTTTCGGCAATTTTAGCACTTCAGCTATAGGAGATAAGAATCTCCTTCAAGGCACATCTAGAAAATATTGGGTCATTTATGTGATGCTTAAGCTTGGAATTCACATTTCTTTTTTCATCATTTTTTTTCATCACTTTGTCCAATGATATCAGGAGCAACCAAGAAATATAACTGTATTCCTTGGTTTTTCAAAGATGTTCACAAGTTCATATACAGAGTCACCAAGATCCTTGCTTCCTAGAAGTGGTTGATGAAAAGTATTCAATACAGATATTTTACATACCTCTATAAATAGTTTCATAAACTTCATTTCTCCTTCATTTATGAAACTTAGTTTTGCAGGATACAAAATCTTTGGCTGACAGTTATTCTGCTTGAGGAGATTGAAGATGGTGCCCCAATCCCTTCTGGCTTGTAGGGTTTCTTTTGAGATATCTGTTGTTAGTCTGGACGCTCAGTGCTCTCTTTGCTACTAGAAATAGGATCATTAATATCTTCACATCTAATCAGACTAGAAAGCCAATTTAGAAACCCCAGAACGACTTCAGAAAACTCATCCTTAAAATTCTGTTCCTCTAGAACCACTCTCAGCACCAAAAACTCTATTCAGTCAGAGTTCTTCAGAGAAATAGAATCAATACATCGCATGCACAATCATGTCCATACACACACACACACACATACACACACACACAGAGAGAGAGAGAGAGAGAGAGAGAGAGAGAACAAACACATCTAATTTGAATATCTTAACTCTAAAATGCTCCAAAATCTGAAACTTTGAGTGCTGATATAAAGCTCAGTGAGCTGTTATATAGCTCACTGGAGCATTTAAAATGTCAGATTATTGAATTAGGGATGCTCAACCAGTAAGTATAACATGAATATTTTAAAATCTGAAAAAAACATAAAATCCAAAACAATTCTAGTCCAGAGCATTTTGGGTAAGGATACTCAATCAGTATGCATGTGCATATGCACATGCACACACATATACACACACACACACATATATACAAATACACATTAATATTATATAATAATATATTGTATATAATTACTATTATATATGTATAAGGAAATGTATATATATGTGGCGACAAGTCTCTTCATATATATAAGGATATTTATATAGATATAGATAACATAGGCATAAATATAGATATAGATAGATATAGTGTAGGAATTGGTCCACAAAGTTCCACAGTTTGCCATCTGCAAGCTGAAGAACCAAGAAAGCTAGTGGTACAAATCTGAGTCAAATCAAGAAGGGATGCTGGATTTTATTGAAAACTTTTTCTGTATCTAATGATATAATCATGTGATTCCTGTTTTTACATCTGTTGATGTATTTAATTACATTTATGGCCTTGTGGATGTTGAACCAGCCCTGCATCCCAGGGATGAAGCCTACTTGGTCATGGTGGAAAATTTTTGAGATGTGTTGTTGGACCCGATATGCTAGAATCTTGTTGAATATTTTTGTATCTATGTTCATCACAAATATTGGCCTGTGGCTCTCTTTCTTTGTTAGATCTTTACTTGGTTTGGATATCACTGTGATGCTAGCTTCATTAAGTAATTTGGGGAGAGTTCTTTCTCAATTGCTTAAATACTTTCAATAGGATTGGTGTCAGCTCCTCCTTGTATATTTTGTAGAACTCCACTGGAAATAAAGTCCAGGACTTTTTTTGTGGGTAGTTTTCTTATAATGGAGTCTAATTCCTTTGGGTTGTTATTAATCTATTTAACGTCTCAATTTCATCTTGTTTCAAACTTGGGAGGTTGTGTGATGTCAGAAAGTCTTCCATTTCATTTAGGTTTTCAAGATTATTTCCATACAGGTGTGCATAGTAATTGCTGATAATTTTTTGTATTTCTTCAGGGTTCATTGCGATTTGATCTCTTGTATTTTCTGATTGTGTTTATTTGGGTTTTTTCTCTCATTCTTGGTCAATCTGGCTAGGGGTCCGTCAATCTTGTGTATCACTTCAAAGAATCAATTTTTTGTTTTGTTGGTTTTTCCTTGAGATTTTTGTCTTCTATGTCCTGTATTTGGTCTTTTACTTTGGTGATATGGATTCTTCTACTGTAGTTAGGATTTTGGTGGTCTTTTCTTTCCAGCTCCCTTAGGTGATTTGTTTGGCTGCTAACTTGTGATCTTTCCATTTCCTTGATGTATGTTAGTAAAGAAATGAATTTCCCTCTCAGTACTGCTTACATGGTAGCCCAGGGGTTTTGGTAAAATATGTCTTTATCTTCATTTGTTTCCAGAAATATTTTAATTTCTGGTTTGATTTCTGTGTTGACCCAGGAGTTGTTCAGCATCATGCTGTTTAGTGTTCATGTCTTTGTGGGTTTGGGGGTAGCTTTCTTGATGTTGATATTTATTTTTATTCCACTGTGGTCTCAGATGCTGCATGGCAGTATTTTGATCTTATGGAAATTGTTTATGCTTGATTTATGTCCAAGGATGTGGTCGATATTGAAGTACATTCCATGTGGTGAGGAGTAGAATGTATATTCTGTGGTTGCTCTGTAGAGTGTCCTGTAGGTATCTATTAATAGTCCATTTGGTCAAACATCAAGTTGAGGTTCTGGAGCTCCTGTTGATTTTTTGCCTCGATGACAAATCTAGGGTTGTTAGTGGGGGTATTTAAGTCCCCAGCTATGATAGTATTTGGGTCAATGTCTCTTTTTAGTTTTCCTAGAAGCTGCTTTATAAAGGTTAGTGCTCCTATGTTGGTTGTTTAGAATGGATATTTCTTGTTGATGGATTGAACCTTTTATCATTATATAGTAACCTTCTGTATCTTGTTTAATTTTTGATAACTTAAAGGATATTTTGCCTGATATTAAGATTGCAACTCCTACTTCTTTTGTGTTCTGTTTGCCTGAAAAATTGCTTTCCATCCTCCTACTTTGAGTCTGTGAGTGTCCATCTGGTGAGATGAGTCTCCTGAAGACAGCATATTGTTGCACCATTTCTTTTTATCCAGTTTGCCATTCTATGTCTTTTCAGTGGTACGCTTAGTCCATTCACGTTCATTTTTATAAGGAAATTATAAGACATGTATGGTTCTTGCCCAGTGTTGACTAAATATACTCAGAGAAGAGAAAATTTGAAACTTGCTGAGTGAAACACTTGTTTAAAGGATTTTTTATGACTGCATTAGCTTGATTTATATTCTCATTAAGTAAAAATCTGAGAAGTCAATATATCAAATAATATAAAAGAAGGTTCATAATTTATGGTCTAAAGAAAGGCAATTAAAAAACATCTGATGGCCTTCAGTGCGGGTCTCTTTACCATGCTACTTGTTCTCCACTAACTTCAGATTGAAAGTAAAACTTCTTTATACCCATTTCACTGCTTAACACACTACATTAACTCAGCAAATCCCAACCAAATTCAAAAGCTGGAAACAGTACAGGTAATATTTGAATGATCCTTGGCATTACAGTATTTTGGATGGAATAAAGTAAAAATGCAAAAACCTCATAACTTGATATTTATCTTTTGATGATCTAATTGTAATGTAGTAAATTATGTCCCACACCCCAAATTCAAATGCTGAAATCCTCACCCCTAGTACCTCAGAATATAACTGTATTTGGAGATTTACAAAAGATATAGGCCTCTAAATATAGAACCTTTAAAGAGGTCATTAAGGTAAAATGAGTTCATCATGGAGGCCCTAATCTAGTATGACAAGTGTCCTCATAAGGAGAGGAGATAAGGACACAGACACACACATAGACTATGTGAAGACATGGACATCTGCATGCCAAACAGAGACGAAATCAATCCCATCAATGCCTTGATACTGGACTTCTAGAATCCAGGACTGTGAGACTATAAACTTCTGTTGTTCAAGCCACCCAGTCTATGGTTTTGGTTACAGCAGCCCTAGAAAACTAACAAACTAACTTTCCATCTTATTGTGCAGATGTGAAGAGCACACAAGTTCTAGGGAAGCTCTACCAAACAAAGAACTTCATCATATGAGTTGTACAGTATTTGCCATGACAGAAACTTTTTTCCCCTTCTGGAGGCTTTTTAAAGCTTGGGAACAAAAATATTAAAGCATAAGAGGCAGAAAAAAATGAATACCTTTTATTTATTCTCTCCACTCTACATCACTTTTTAATCTACTATACATAAAAGTGAGGGAAAGAACTTAAGAGAATCTGTTCCCTTTTTGCATCTGGCTAAGAACAAGTAACAGAAATTTTCACCTAAAAAAACAAGAAACAGACAAAATATATGAAACAATACTTTTCAAAACACTGGAAGCCTGATAATGAGAAGAGCACAGTGCAGCCAAGATGAGGCTGTCCAATTCTTCATTTCTACCTTGGGAGAGCAGAAAATGTGTGGAAGATCTTTCCAGTGTTCTGGTTAGCCTGGACACTACCTGGGAGACAAATTTCCATTTCACCAGTTTTGGAGGACTAATGGAAACAATGGCATAGTTTGGATATCAGGTTGGAGTCCACTGACAGCAAAGGCAGGTGCCATGGTGTGTTAGAACTGCAGAAACGTGTATACTCAGAACTTGTATACCACGGTGATTAGGAAATGGCTTCCTTTGCACCAAGCCAGTCTACAAAGACTTAGAGATGCCTGTGTTTGCAAACATATTTCAACAAAAGAATATAAGGTATACAAAGAAACGGAAAAACAATGGCACATTTCAAGGATCAAGAGAAATTTCCAGAATCCAATTGTAAAGAAACACAGATCTCTGACTGAACTGACAAAGACTTTTTAAAGTTTATCTTAAATATGCTTAATTCTTAAAAAAAAAAAAAAAAAACATGAAAAGACAATTGAACAAATCAGGACAACAATTTATGAACAAAATGAAAATATCCACAAAGAGGTAGAAATGGCAAAAGAACCAAACAGAAATTCTGTGCGTAAAAAGTAAAATAATTGAAATGAAAAATTACTACATGAATTGAATGGCAGAAATTATCAGGCAGAAGAAAGAATCAGTGAGTGTAAAGAAAGATCATTTGAAATTAGCATATGAGGGAGAAAAAAAAGAATAAAGACATATGAACAGTGCCTAAGGGGTTTAGGAGACATCACATAGAGTTGGTCAGCATAAGCACTATGGAAATCCAACAAGGAGAAGAGACAGAGACGAGGTGGGTGAGTGGTCAGAGAGTTTATTTAAAGAAATAATTGCTAAAAACTTCACAAATTTGTGAGGGAGAATAGGTATGCAAATACATGAAGCTCAATGAACTCTAAGTAGGAAAAGTATAAAGAGACAACATCAGGATACATTATAATCAAACCATCAGAAGGTAAAGACAATGACAGAATCTTGAAAAAAACAAGAAAAAAGTGACTAATCATACACAAGAGAACCTCTATAAAATTGTCAGCAGATTTCTCATCTGAAACCATGAAGGCCAGAAGGTAGTAGAATGATATATTTAAAGTGCTAAAATTATTTTTTTAAAGCTGTCAACTGAAAGTAACCTATGTTTCAAAACCATACTTCAAACAATGATGGATAAATTTAAATACTCAAATAAACAGTAATTGAAGGAGTCACTACCACTGAACCTCCCCTACAGGATATGCTAAACAGAGTGCTTCCAGTTGAAATGAATGATCTCTAAACAATAACTTGAAGTCTTATGAAAATATGAAATTATTCTGTAAATGTACAGATATGAAAAAATATAAAGACCTGCATTCTTGTAATTTAGGTTTATAAGTCAATTCTTAGTTATTTTATATCAAAAAAGGCATTCCATGAAAATAGCAATCAAAGGAGAACATGCTAATATCAGCAAAACAGATAAGTTGAAAACTGTTACAAGAGACAGCATTTTATAATGATGAAATGGCCAATTCACCAGCAAGATATACAACTAAAAATACATATACACACTGAACAGCATAACTCCTAAATATATGACACAAGCATTGACAGAATTGAAGGGTGAACTGACAGCATTATAACAGTAAGAGACTTCAGTAGCCTACTTTCAATAACTGTCAGAAAAACCAGACAAAAGATCAATATAACAACAGAGAACCTGAGCAATGCTATAGATCAACTGGACCTAAAAAACATACAGAACACTTCACCACAAAAAAGAACAACTTACTTTTCTCTTAAGTGCACATGGAACATTATCTAGGACAGGCCATATGTAAAATCACAAAACAAGTATTTATAAATATAAAAGGTTGTAATAATAACAAAGCATCTTTTGCAATAACAATGAAATTAACCTGAAAACTAATAGGACAAGGAAAACTGGACAACACATATATATTAATTAAAAAACACATACCTAAACTACCAGTGCATGAGAGAAGAAATCACAAGGGATATTTCTGGTATAAAGTTAAAGCAGTGTCAAGAAGGAAACATAGCTATGAATGCTTACATTAAATAAAAAGGAGAAAGACTTCAAATCAATAGCCTACCCTTACAACTTAAAGAAATAGGAAAAAGAACAATTTAAAACTATATCTAGCATAAGGAATAATTTTTTTTAAAGATTAAAGCAGAGATAATCAAAATAGAGGACAAAAACAATCAACCTAAATGAGAACTGGTTCTTTGAAAAGATCAACAAAATTGATAAGCATTTTGCTAGATTAACTAAGAAAAATCAGAAATAAAGAAGAGCTATTACAACTCTTTTTACATGAATAAAAATAATTATGAGACTATTATAAAATAACTGCATTTGAAATGAATGTGTCCCTCCAAAATTCATATGTTGAAAGTTAAGGGCCTTTGGGCTATGATTAAGTCATGAAGGCAGAGCCATCTGTGAAACAGAGAAGGAGCCTTTAAGATACCAAATCCCCTGGTGCCTTGAGTTTGTACTTCTCAGCCCCTAGAACTGTGAGAAATAAATATCTATTATTTATAATTTACTCAGTATAAGGTATTTTTTATAGGTACTTGAATAAACTTTGACAAAATACAAGTCAACAAATTGGGTAAACTAGGTGAAATGGACAAATTGCAAAGACTGAATCATGAAGAATAGGATATCTGAAAATACCTATGACCTATACAGTTAGGAAATTGAATCAGTAATCAAAACCCTCCCAACAAAGAAAAGCCCAGAACCAGATGGCTACACTGGTAATAATGCCACTATTCATTTAGAGAAGAATTAACACCAATCTCCCACAAACTATTTCAGAAGTTGAAGACAGAGAAAACTTCCAGACTCATCCTAGGATGCCAAAGCAAGACAGAGAATACTTGAAAAATATATATATAAATGACTATCCCTGAGAAGCACTGATGTAAAAAATTCTCAACAAAATAAAATTCAATAACATATTTAAAAAATTATTATACATCAAGACTCAGTGTAATGTATTCCTTAAATAAGAGAATGTTTCAATATACAAAATTCAATTAATGCAATATATCACATTAACACAGTGAAGGAAAAAAGCTTATATTCTCGAGAGATGCAGAAAAGGTATTTTTAAAAAATTAACACACTTTCATTTTAAAAAAAAAACTAAACCTAGGAATAAAAGGAAAGTCTCTCAACATAATAAAGCCCAAACGATAAGAATCTACAACTAATACCATAATCAGTATTAAAGAAGACTGAAAGTTTTTCCTCTAAGGTCAGTAATAAGACAAAGATGTCTGCCTTTGCCTCTTCTATTTGGAAGAGCAATAGGAGTCCTTGCAACAGCAATTAGGCAAGAAAAAAAATAGAAGAAATCCAAACTGAAAAGTAAAAATTAAAATTATCTCTCCTCAAAGATGACATAATCTTATATGTAGAAAACTTATAAGATTCCACACAGAAAAAGCTAGAATAAATGAGTTCATCATAATTACAGGATAAAAAATCAGCATGAAAATACAACTGCTTTTCTAGATACTAAAAATGAACTATACTAAAATTCAAAAAACAATTCCACTTAAAATAGCAACAGAAAGAATAAAATATAAAAAGAAATTTAACCAAGGGTGTGAAAAACTTATATGGTGGAAATTACAAAATATTGCTGAAAAATATTTTAAAAGACACAAATAAATGGAAAAAAAATGACACACTCATGGACCAAACACTTTAAGATGTCAATATGAACCTAAGCTGTCTATAGAGTTAGTGCAATTCACAAAATACCACTGGCATTTTTTGCAGAAATAGAAAATCCCACCCTAAAATTCATATGAAACTTTATAGAACCCTTAGGAGCCACAATAATCTTGACAAAGAAAAACAAAGTTGGAAGTCTCAGAGTTCTTGATTTCAGAACTTATGACAAGCTACAGTAATCAAAACAGTGTGGTACTAGCATAAAGAAAGACATATAGACTGATGGAATAGAATAAAGAATCCAAAGCTTTGTAGACATGGTCAAAATGATTTTTAAAAGCATCTACAGATACTATGGTGAAAGATAAATACCTCCCCAATAAATTAGAGAACAAGGAAAAGATGTTCTCATATCCTAGCCACTGCAATGGATGTTCTAGCCACAGCACTAAGTCAAAAAAGTAAATAAGAGCACATAAAGTATATTGTACATTTTTAAAAACTTCATATTTTCCTGATGCCTCAAGATCCCCCAAACAGGCTGTGAACACCCAACCCGGTGGCCAGGTTCACCAGTGTAATCCCTGCCACAAGTTCACCTTCTTTCTGTCCCCTAAGACACTTGCCCAGTTTTTATATGAGTTCTTTGTCATTCTGTCCTCCTTCTGGGCTCCCCATCTGATTGGTCGAGCTCATTCTCTAAGTTTTCACCACATGACATTCTACTAGTCATGCCATGCCTCTTGTCTCTACAGTCTATGAGTATCATCAATCTTTCAATTCCATATGCCTTCCCAATGTAATTTCTATGGCAAAGTTGGAATGATTTAAAAGATCCCACAAGGGAGACCTACTCATTTATAATACAGAAAGGAAAAAAATAAAAATAAAACTGTTTCAATTTGCAACTGATATGACTGTCAACATGAAACACACCAAGAATGTCAATAAATAAACTTCTAGAATAATTGCATTAACCAAGTCCACGAGAAACTATATAACACATAAAAATGAATCACACTTAAACATACTAACAACGATCATTTGAAAAGCAAATTAACATACAACATTCTTTAAAATACCTCCAAAGAATAGCAAGTGCTTAGGTACAACTTACCAAACATGTACAGGACATATATGCTAAAGATTAAAAAATGCTGATAAATCAAGTCTCAGAAGACCTAAGAAGATGTAAAGCATATCTTGTTCATTGATTGGAGGAAGAATCAATATAGCAAAATTGTGCATTTTCTCCAAATTTTTACATAGGTTTAACATAATCCCTGTCTAAATCCAAGAAAGATTTTTGTAGACATGTACCAGCTTATTCAAAATAAATAATGAGGGAGAGATCCAAGATGGCCACCAGGGAGTAGCTGACCTGCACCTCTCTTACTGAGCAGAGCACAAAGGACAAACCCAGCTGCCAGTAAACTCAAGCAGCTTCAGCAGTACTGGAGGAAGGGAGCACCCTTCATCCTACAGAAATCTCTTGGAATGCATAGGAACAAAGGAGAAGAGAGTCCAGGTGGAATAAGTTATAGCCGGAAGGTCCTATCCCCAAAAGGCACCAGATTGTCATAGGATCTGCAGTCCAGCCTTGTACATGAGAGAAGAAAAGGCCCAAAGGAAGCAAGATTGTATCTAACTACAAACCAACAAAACTAAAAAAAAAAAAAAAAAAAAAAACAGGAAGTGCCCTACATACAAATGAGTTCTGTTCTGAGAGCATGTTTGTAAGTATAATTTGTTACGAAGTCCAACCAAGTTAGCCTAGGTACCCAGTTAACACAATTGACTATAAAGTACTGTTCTGTAATAGGTTTATAATATTTTTCTCACAAATAATACATATACATATAAATATATACATAAAACACAAAAGTAAATACATAAAACCAAAAATAAACATTTTAAATCTTATAATACAGTACCTTAAACAGTACAGTAGAACAGAACAGTACAGTAAAACAGCAGCATACAGGGGCTTGCCTCAAGTGAACAAGTAAGAAGAGTTACTAACTGGAGTAGGGAGAGGAGGTGGGAGATGGTAGATCTGAAGGGCCATGAGAAATAGGAGATGCAGGGCAAGATGCAATTTCACTCACACTTGGCATTGATGGCACAGGTTCTGGTTCCCTGCTGGATTAAATTATCTCTACTCTCTTAAAAAATTATTCAGTGATGTCTGGGCAGTAGCTCTTTTTGTCATCATAGGTGACATAGTAGCACTGGATTGCATTCTGAATGGCTGTGCTGCAGACTTCCTGTACCGTTGTACATTCTGATCCTGTGCCTCAAAAACTAACAGTGCCACCCCAAATAAAGGAACTCCCTTGCCATTTCTTGCATCATGAATCTCCTCAGTTACTTCTTCTTCTTGTCCCTCTTCATCCTTTCTGTAGACCTTCAATTCCATCAGGTCGTCATTAGTAAGTTCCTTGTGTTGCACAGCAAGGAGTTAAAGGAAGTCGCCCTCTTGCAGATCTAGCCCCATCTTCTTGCTGAAGACCTCTTTGGACTCCTCACCACCTTCTTAAATACACAAAAATCATGAACAAACTGTGGGCAAAGGTTCTTCCACATGACAATGTATGCCAGAAATGTCAACTAACTTACGTGATTACATATGTGAATGTATACTCATGCTTCTGAAAGCTTGCAACTTGAAGGTTCATATGTAGGGGCCTCACTTTAATAAAAAGAGAAGAGTTGATCCTTATAGATGAGGAAGAACTAGTGGAAAATCATCGGAAATCCTCAAAGCCTTTAAGGAGGCATCACCTACAAAAGTACCTCCCAGCCCTCAAACAATTGGAAGCCATCCAGATTCACCTGTCCCTGATGACAGAAACAGAATTCAGACAATGAAAGGCAAAAACAGTTAAGGAAAACCAAAAGAAGTTAGAAGCAAAGACCACCCAGGCAACAAAATTCCTGCAAGAAGTAAAAGTTGAGCTGGCCAATATAAGAAAGGTCCATTCTAAAATCTTGGAAATAAAGAACTCCATTCTGGAATTTCAAAGCACAATAACAGGCATGGGGAATAGAATCAATTAGGCAGAGGAAAGAATCTCAGAGCTTAAAGATCAAAATATTGAACTAACCCAGTCTGACAAATACAAGAAGAAAAGGCTCAAAAAGAATAACCAAAGTCTATAAAAGGTATGGGACTATGAAAAGAAACAAAATCTATACTTGATTGGCATCCCTGAAACACAAGGGAAAACTGAGAACACCCTGGAACAAGCCTTCCATGAAGTCATACAAAAATAATTTCCCATATATCTCACTAGATAGGTGACTATCCAAACAAAAGAGGTTCAGAGAATACCTGCATACCTGCAATGTATTACATGAGATGATCATATCCAAGACACACAGTAAACCATTTCCACAAAGTAAGCATGGTAGAAAAAAGTCCTAAAGGGAAGTAGAGAGAAAGGTAGCACCATCTACCAAGGAAGATCCATTAAAATCGTAGTAGACTTCTCAGCAGAACCCTACAAGCCAGAATGGACTAGAGTCCTATCTTCAATGTTCTCAAAGACAAGCAATTGCAGTAAATAATTTTCTAATGTGCCAAGCTAAGCTTCATCAATGATGGGAGAATTAAAATCCTTCCCAGACATCCAATCACTAAGATAATACATCACCTTCAGAACAGGCCTTCAAGAGATAACTGAGAAAGTTTTAAACACAGAAACAAAAGAATGATTCCACTTGTCACAAAACCACAGGCAAGCAGAGAGTTAACAGAGCATACAAATCATCCATAAAATCTTTTTTTTTAAAGTGGAAGCAAAGACCCCTTAATAGCCTTATGACAGGGATAAACTCTCACATGTCAATAACTAACTTGAATGTGAACAGACTGAATGTGCCATCAAAAAGGTAAGGTATAGAAAACAGGGTTAAGAAACATAATCAAAAATTCTGCTGCCTCCAGGAAACCCATCTCCCTGCAAAGGACACCTACAGGCACAAGGTAAAGGGCTGGAAAATGATGTTCCAGGCAAAAGGGGGGGAAAAAAGCAGGGGTAGTTATTCTTAAATCAGACAAAACAGATTTCAAGCTGATAAAAGTTAAGGGGACATGGAAGGACACTACATAATTTAAAAGCCTCAATCCACCAGCAGTAAATATCCATCTGAAATCCTGGGGGTGCCAAACAATTGTGTACACATTGTTAGAGCTGTTAAAAGATATTTGTCATCAACAGAAGTGTCTGGATGCTGACAGTAACCACTTTGATTACCTCTTGTAATTGCAAAAGTCAAACGTGACTTGTATTCATCTTAATGAGTATTACAATTTTAATATTTTTTTCTTTTTAAAAATATGTATACATTTTGGTCCCCTCAGTATTGTTTATTAAACAATTGCTTCATAAACTAAGAAAGGACAAAGACACCCACACAATCATAGTTTGAGATTTTCATATGCTGCTACCAGCCCATATTACACCAGTAATTAAAAAAACCAAGGAGATCCAAAACCTTAACTTGACAGTTGAATAATAGGACCTAATGGATATCTACAGAACACTCCACCCCAAAACAATAAAGTATACATTCTACTCATCAGCACATGGAACATACTCCAAGATTGATAACATTCTTGAGCATAAATCAAGCATGACCAAATTTCAACAAGTTGAAATAATACCAAGCTTCTTCCCAGATCACAGGGGATAAAAATAAATATCACCACCCAACAGAACCCCCCAAAACACACAAAGACATGGAAACTAAACAATATGCTGCTGAATGACTTTTGTTTCAATACAGAAATCAAGAAATAAATAAAAAAGATTCCTGGATGCAAGTGAAAATAAGGTCACAACATATCAAAACGTCTGGGATACCATGAAAACAATGTTGCAAGAAAAGTTCATAGCACTGCATGCTTATATCAAGAAAATAAAAAGATAACAAGTAAACAGCCTCACATAACACCTAAGGGAGCTGGAAATGTAAGAACAATTAAATTCTAATTTCAGTAGAAAAATCCAAATTACTAAATAAGAGCACAATTGCAGAAAATAGAAGACAAAATAGCATAGAAAGGATCAACAAAAAAAGTTGGTTCTTTAAAAGAATAAATAGAATTGCCAGATCCCTGGTCAGGTTGACTAAAAAAGAGAGAGAGAGTCCAATAAACATAATTAGAAACAAAAAAGCAATGTCACAACTGACCTTGAAGAAATGTAAAATATTATCAGAGATTACCATGAACATCTGCATGTAAATAAACTAGACAATCTAGAGGAAATGGAAGATTTCCTGGCATCACACAAACTTTCAAGGCTGAAACAAAAAGAAATTAAAACTAAAAATATTGGTAACAATCCAGGAAATCAACTCACACCATATTTTCATTTCTGGATTCTCTGTCCTGTTCCATTGCTCTATCAATTCATGCCTATTCCTGTACCAATACCATGCCATCTTAATTACCGTAACCTTGTAATATAAAGTCTGGAATTGTGATACTTCAGTTTTGTTATTTTTGCTGAGGATTGCTTTGATTATTTGTGTTCTCTTTTGCTTCCATAAGAAATTCTGTATTGTCTTTTCTAGGTCTGTGAAAAATGATGTTGGCAATTTCACTGGGACTGCATTGAATCTGTAGACTGCCTTGGGTAGGATGGACAAGTTGACAAATTGATTCTTCCAATCCATGAACATGGGATGTTTTTCCATTTGTTTGTATCATCCTTGATTTCTCTGAGCAGTGTTTTGTAGTTTTCACTGTAAGAAGCCTCCCTGCCAAAAATAGCCCTGGACCAGATGGCTTCTCAGTTGAATTCTACAAGACATACAAAGAAGAGCTGATACCAATCTTATTGAAGGTATTTCAGGCAGTTGAGAAGAAATTCTCCCTTGCTCATTCTATGAAGCTAATATCATCTTGTACCTAAAAGTGGCAAAGACCCAACAAGGAAAGAAAATTGCAGGCCAATTTCCCTGATGAACATACACTCAAAAATTCTCTACAAAATTCTAGCAAATTGTATCCAACAACACATTTCAAGGATCATCCCACACAACCAGGTGGGCTTCATTCCTGGGATGCAGGACTGGTACAACATTTGCGAGACCATGACCGAAATTCAATACATGAACAGATGTAAAACCATCTCATTAAATACAAAAAAGCATTCAATAAAATCCAGCATCCCTTCTTGATAAAAACCCTTGAACACCTAGACATAGGAGAAACATTCCTCAAAACAATAAGAGCTATCTATTACAAACATGCAGTCAACATTATGCTTAATTGGCAGAAGTTGGAAGCATCCCCCCTAAGAACTGGAACGAGATAAGGATGTCTACTCTCACCCCTCCTATTCAACACAGTACTAGAAGTCCTAGCCAGAGCAATCAGGCAAGAGAAGGAAATAAGTGGTATCCAAACAGGAAAAGAGGAAGTAAAGTTATCCCTTTTTGAAAATGAAATTATTCCATACCTAGAAAACCCTAGAGAGTATGTTAGAAACCTCTGCACACTGGTAAATGAATTTGGTAAAGTCATAGGACACAAAAATCAGTGTGCAAAGGACAGCTGCATTTCTATACAACAACAAGCAGCCTTAGAACCAAATAAAAAATGCAATCCCATTCACAATAGCCACAAAAAAATGAAATACCTTGGCATCCACCTAACTAGAGAAGTGAAAGACCTTTACAATGAGAACTACAAAACACTGCTCAAAGAAATCAAGGATGATACAAACAAGTGGAAAAATATCCCATGTTTATGGATTGAAAGAATCAATATTGTCAACATGTCCATCCTACCTAAGGCAATCTACAGATTCAATGCAATCCCTACCAAATTGCCAACATCATTTTTCACAGATCTAGAAAAGACAATACAGAATTTCTTATGGAAGCAAAAAAGAGCACAAATAGCCAAAAATATCCTCAGCAAAAAGAACAAAGCTGGAAGTATCACAATTCCAGACTTTAAACTATATTACAAGGCTACGATAATTAAAACAGCATGGTATTATTACAGAAATAGGCAGATAGATCAATGGAATAGGACAGAGGATTCAGAAATAAAAACATGGTCCACAATCCAACTCATCTTTGATAAGGCCTTAAATAATAACAAATATTGGAGAAAGGAAACCATATTTAGCGAATGGTTCTATGAAAAATGGCTGACCAAATGCAGAAGAATGAAAGTAGAACCCTACATATCAATATATACAAAAATCAATTCAAAATGGAACAAGGACTTAAATGTAAAACTTCAAACTATAAGAATATTAGAAAAAAATGTAAAAAACACCCTTCTAGACATCAGAGTAGGTAATGAATTCGTGTCCAAGTACCCAAAAGCAACTGCAACAAATGCTAAATAGACAAGAGGGAACTTATCAGACTGAAAAGTTTTTGCACAGCAAAAGAAACCATCAAGAAAGTAAAGCAACAATCCACAGAATGGGGAAAAAATATGCGCAAGCTATGCATCTGACAAAGGCCTAACATCCAGGATCTACAAGGAACTCAGTTAATTGAAAGCAAAAAAACAAACAACCCCATTAAAAAGTAGGCAAAACACATGAACAGACATTTTTCAAAGGATGACATACAAGCATACAACAAACACATGAAAAATGTTCAGCCTCACTAATCACCAGAGAAATTCAAATCAAAACTACAGTGAGATACCCCCAACACCAGTAAGGATGGCTATCATTAAAAAACAGATGTGGCTACAGAGAATAGTAGACACTTCCACATTATTGGTGGAAAATGAACGAAAAACTGAGCTTCTCTACAATCCAGCAATACCTCTCCTGGGAATATACCCAGAGGAACATAAATTGCTCTACCAAAAGATACCTGCAGAAGCATGTTTATTGCAGCACTATTCACAATAGCAAAAACATGGAACCAACCCACTGAAAGTGGACAGGATAAAGAAAATGTGGTACACATACATGATGGAATATCATGCAGCCATAAAGAAGAACAAAATCATGGCCTTCACTGCAACTTGGATGCAACTGGAGACCATCATACTGTCACAGAAACAAAGAACTGAATACTGCACATTCTCATAAGCAGGCCCTGAACATTAGTCACACTAGCACAAGGGTGGGATCAGCAAATGCCAGACGCTTTTCAGTTTGATAAGTTCCCTCTTGTCTATTTAGCATTTGTTGCAGTTGCTTTTGAGCACTTGGGCATGAATTCATTACCTACTCTGATGTCTAGAAGGGAGGGAGGGATCTACAAGGAACTCCTTGTAGATCCTGGATGTTAGGTCTTGTTAGCAGAGGGGCACGTGGCAACACACTGGTAGCCGGTCCACTATCAGTATGAGAGTAGGCCAACAAGAAGCCCAAACTTTACCTGCATGCAACCGACATGTAGTAAATCCCCACTTGCACCCCACAACCCTAAACTCAATCAATAAATAAACAATATATACATATATATACACACATAGATATACATAGATATACACAGATATGTGTGTGTGTATATACGTGTGTGTGTGTGTGTGTGTGTGTGTATAGAGAAAGAGAGCATTAAAAATAGCAAAAACAATAAAACAATCTTGGCAAACAAGAATACAGTGGGATGAACAACTCTGTTATCAAGGCTTACTATAGAGCTACAGTAGTCAATAGAGCAAGAGAGTGTGACACTGAGAGAGAGATAAACACACAGAACAATGGAACAGAATGAAGGACCCAACAGTAGCCCTACACAAATATTCTCAACTGCATTTTAACAATGGTTCAAAAGCTATTCAATGAAGGAAGGATAGTATCTTCAACAAGTGATTTTGGTGCCAATGGACATCCATAGGCAAAACAAGAACAAAACCAAAATAACTTTTAGTTAAAATCTCATACCTTACAAAAATTAACTAAAAAGCATAATAGTCTTAGATGGGAAATGTAGAACTTAAAAAATAATCTGGGCCAAATCTTCAGAATGTAAAACTTTCAAAATGTTCTTGGACTGATACCAAAAACACAGTTAAAAAGGGAAAATTGATTCACTTGACCTCATAAAAATAAAAAATGTTCTCTGTGAAAACCCATGTAAAGGTGAGGTAAAATAGCTACAGTGTAAGCAAAAATATTTACAAATAGCATATTTGAAAAAGAAACATTACCTACAATATGTGAAGAACACTCTGAAACTGATACAATTAGAAAATGTAAATAATACAATAGGATTAGAAAATGAGTAAAAGAAATTTCACCAAAGCAAATGTACAGGTGGTAAATAAGCATGAGACAAAATGACTAACATCATAAGCCACTAAATAACTGCAAATTTAAAATCATAATGGGATATTATTACCAAAAAATCAGAACAGATAATATGACAACACCAAACGGCAGTAAATATGTGGAGAAACCGGAGTTCTCATACATTGCTGGCAGGAATGCAAAACCAGCTATAATATGACCCAGACTTAATGCCCACAAATAACTTATTTTTATATAAAAACCTGTACCTAAACATTTACAGAAGCTTTATCTGTCGCAGTGAACAGCAGAGATTCATCCAGGTGTCCTTCAACAGACAATGGTCAAACAAACTGTGATATATGCATGATGGAATAAGGAACAAACTATTGAATCATGCCCCATCTTGGGTGACTCTCTAGAAAATTACACTGAGCGAAAGGCAATGCCAAAAGGTTATATACTCTATGATTCCTTTTATAAAAATACGTTTGAAGTGATGCAGCGTTAGAAATGGAGGACAGAATAGTAAATGCCTGGCATTATGGAAGACGGTAGCAGAGAGGAAAGAGGGAAAGACGGTAGCAGAGAGGAAAGAGGGAGACAGGTGTGGTTAAAAAAAGAAAACACAAGGAATCCTTATGGCCATTGGAACTGCTCTATATCTTGACAATAGTGGTGGATACGTGACCCTACACAAGTGATGAAACTAGAGAACTTGACACACACAAATGAATACAAGTAAACGACAAAGCTAAATGAAAACCGTGGATTATGTAAATACCAATATCTCTAGCTGTAATACTGTAGTGTATGTTGGAAAATGTAAACGGAATCACTCTGTATTATTTTTAAAACTGTATACTAGTCTAAAATTGTCTCCATAATTTTCCATTTTAAAATGCTAAAATGATGCAAGAATGTTCCTTTAGAACTACTGTTGTGGCAAGTTTAAAACATGGTCTTCTGATAGAGTAATGAGGATTATATCCCCTCATGTTGAATCCAGCGGTTCTCTGGCTGCTTTGACCAACAAATGGATATATCCGTAGCAATAAAGCTTCAAACTGAATGGTGTAAAAATTGAAAAAATTAAAGGAAAAAATAATTCCATAATCACAGTTGGAAATTTTAACACTATTTTTTAGTAGATGAACTAGACCAAAATAAACAGTAAAAACTTAGAATGGGGTTGACAAACTATATAGCCCATTAGCTAGACACCTGTCTTTGTAAATAAAGTTTTATCAGAATACAAGTCCATTTATTCATTCGCATATATTATCTATAGCTGCTACTGCACTACAATGGCAGAGCTGCATGGTTGCAATAGATATCATTTGGTCCTTTACAAGGAAAAGTTGCCAACACATGACACAGATATTCTGAATAACACTATCATCCATTTTTCACTTAATTATAAAACCTACCCAATACTTGCAGAATATTTATTCTTTTAAATACATATAATACATTTCACAAAACTAGAAAGCATGATGAAAAACTTTAGGAGAATGTAAAAAATACAGAGTATGAGTTTGACAAAAAATGAAATTAAACTAGAAATTAATAAGATAGCAAAAAATCCTAATAATATAGAAATTAAACAATCCATTACTAAGTAATTCTTGAATCAGAAACCAAGTGGGAAACTAGCAAACATTTTGAAAAAGAGAGAGAATCACACCACTCATCATACCAGAAAAGAGAGACTACTACTGCAAGTCTTACAGATATCAAAAGGATAAGAATATTACAAAAAATTTTAATCCAGCAAAAAGTTACATTTTATTTTCAATGTATAAGTTTTTCAAGAAATGCAACTTACTAAAACTGAATGAAAAGGGAACTCTAAATATCCCTACATTTATTCAAGAAGTATAGTTTGTTTGTTTGTTTGTTTGTTTGTTTTTTCCCCCGAGCTGAGGTCTCACTCTGTTGCCCAGACTGAAGTGCAGTGGCATGATCATGGCTCACCGCAGCCTCAACCTCCTAGGCTCAGGTGATTTTCCCACCTCAGCCCCTTGAGTAGCTGGGACTAGAGACATGCACAACCATGCCCAGCTAATTTTTAAGTTTATTTTATATTTTTGTATAGACAAGGGCTCCCTATATTGGCTAGACTGGTCTCAAACTCCTAGGCTCATGCAATACTCCCGCCTTGGCCTCCCAAAGAGATGGAATTACAGATGTGAGACACCGCACCCGGTCAAGAAATATAATTTCCAATTGAAAATGTGTCCACAAAGATTACTGCACGATCAGGTGCTTTCACTGGTAAAGTCTAAACTCATCATAAAAACTATTTTCAAAAAAATATAAAAGAAGGAAACATTTACCAACATTTTTATAAAGCCAGTACTCCCAACTATCAAAGCCTGAGCAAGATATTGCAAAAAAAGACATATAACTTATAAATACATATACATATAAATCCTTAATAAAACATTAGCAAATACAACGCAGACATGTTTTTTTCAACCAAATCAGAAAAAGTGTTTGACAAAATTAAACAGCGATTCATAGTATAATCTCTCAGTAAATTAAGAATAGAAGGGAACATCCTCATTCTGATAAAAGGTATCTATGAAAATATAGAAGATACATCATACTCGACAGTGAAAAACTAAATGCTTTCACCCTATGATTAGGAACCAGGAAGGATGTCTATTATTACTACCTCCATTCAGTGTTGTACTGTAGACTATAGCCCTTCAAATAAGATGGGAGATAGAAACAGAAGGCATAAAACTCAGAAAGAAATAACACTGTCTCTACTTGCAGATGACAAGATGGTTTACATAGAAAATCCTAAGTAATCTATAAAACAACTACTATAATTAACAAAATAAGTTAGCAAGGTGACATGACACAAGGTCACTATGAAAACATCTGTTGGAAAGTGAAACAACTGGCAAGTGAATTTTTTAATATTCAATTTAAAGTAGCACCGAAAAGCCCACACAATACTTAGGAATAAATTTTGCAAGTGACACACAAGACCTTTGCACTGAAAAATGCAAAATAATTCATGAATTTTTTATTCATAAATAAATGGAGAGGTATACCACCTTCAGGGATTAGAAAACTTAATACTGTTAAAATGTCATTTCTCACCAAATTTGACCAGTAGATTCAAGACAACTCCAATCCTAACCCAAGCAGGTCTTTTTGAGAAAACTGATATGCTGATTCTAAAATATTTTAGAAATGGAAAAGTCCTAGACTATCCAGAACAATCTTGGCCAAACAAAAAATAAAAAATAAAATAAACAAGCAAAGCACTTACACTACTGACAAGAGACTTGCTCTACAGATACAGTAATGAAGAAAGTGTGGCCTTGGCATGAGGACTGACAAATCAATAAGAGAACGTTGGAAAGAAAATGGCTCATCTAAGAACAAACATAACATATTTTAATCAAATCTTTAAAAAGCTAGATATACTATCATTGGGCCAAACATGCCAAAGTAAATTTGGCCTTACTGTTGTTTGGGGACAATTTCAATTACATAAATCTTCCTAAAATAAAGGACGCCACTGAACACTATATATAAGAAGCTACAAGATGAAAGGGTATGACATTTGAAAGGTGAATGAAACCAACAATAAGGCAGATTAATTAAATAATTTTTCAGATTTGTAAATGAAAAACCAGAGTGCTTCTCTGAAAATGTCATTGCCTGGAAATTCTGAATTCTTTTTATTATGCAAGATATAGGCTAGTATGTTGTCCTTAAACTATCATCAAGTCAAAAGAGAACCAGCTGTGAATCTTTATATTGTTATCACAAGCCACATAAGAGACTATTTTATGCTTAAGAAGAGAGAAAGATAAACATATTACTTTTTTAAAAGTTTCTAAGGGACAGGAAAGTCACAGGGCAGAAAGTTTGTGGAGGAACCTAAAATAATCAGGTAATGTTCTACAGAAACAAATGAACTCAATGAAATTGCAGACTTATCTTACTTAAAGTTTCATGTTTTAGAGATTTTTGAAATTTACAGTTGTGTTTCTATTTAAAGCATAGAGTCAAAGTTGACTCTCAGTACTAAAAATGACATAAGCTACAAATGGATATCACCTTGCAATCACCTTCAGGAAAAATAACAAAATGGGTTAGATTCTCTCCTCTACTCCTAATTCCTATGCTTGAATACACATTCCCATCTGATTACCAAATAAATTATCCTAGTTCAGGGTCTGTGACTATTTAAAAATTAAACATTGGCAGAAAATAAAAGATGTGTTAAGTAATAACCGAATATTTAACATAGTACTCATGGATTATGACATGAGAGAAGATAAAATTGATTACTCTCTATTATGAGTAACCCAGAACCTAAGTTCTATTTCAAGAGTAAATTAAAAAATCTATCCCAAGGAAGAGTTGAAACTCCTAAGGAAAATTTTTAAATGGAAATGTGAGATAACATGTACATTGCTCACTTAAACTATTTCAGGAGGCTTAGTGAATACAAATTAAGCAATAATCTCCCTGACAATTTTACTAGGCAAAAATAATGCATATGGATCTCAGTATACAATATCTATACCTTTAGTATAAAAAATTTACAACCATCATAATGCAAATAAATGTGTATTCCAGACATTTAAAAATATTGTTTATCCTTGTCTTCTTTCAGTTTTCAGGGGAAATGGTTCCAATGTTTGTCTGTTTAGGAGTATGCTAGCTGTGGGTTTCTCGTAGATGGCTTTTAGTATTTTGAGGCATGTTCCATGTATGCCTAGAGGTTCGAGGGTTTTTATCAAGAAGGGGTGCTGGATTTTATAAAAAGCCTTTTCTGCATCTAATGATATAATCATGTGGTTTTTATTCTGACGTCTGTTGATGTATTTAATGACATTTATTGTCTTGCGAATGTTGAACCAGCCTTGCGTCCCAGGGATGAAGTCTACTTGGTCATGATGAATGATTTTTGAGATGTGTTGTTGAATCTGGTTTGCTAGGATCTTGTTAAGAATTTTGGCATCTATGTTCATCAAAGATATTAGCCTGTAGTTCTCTTTCTTTGTTGGTGGGAAAGTAAACTAGTGGAACCTCTGTGGAAAGCATTGTGGCGATTCCTAAAAGCTCTAAATATCGACCTCCCATATGACCCCGCAATCCCCCTACTGGGAATATACCCTGAAGAACTCAAATCACTCTATAAAAAAGATACCTGCACACGTATGTTAATCGCAGCATTGTTCACAATAGCAAGAAC
>CAUYQG010047544.1:0-22759 GCA_963574415.1 Tarsius wallacei | reverse complement strand
ACTGAGACAATAAGTAGTTTGAAATATTATAGGACTAAATAAGTAGTTTGATAAAGATAGAGATTAGAATATAAAGAATAAAATAGTAAGATAAGAGATGTATACTAGTATTAGGAATAGTTGAGAATATATAGGAATATACGGATAGAAATAAAATAAATAAGCATAAGCATATAGTAGTAGGTAAGTTAAATAAGATATAGAGATAAGGTTTAGCTTTGTAAGATAAGAATATTATGGGCCCATAGTAATAATAATAACAATAGTAATAATTATAATAATAGTAAATAGGCATAATAATAGCTATAGAAACATCTAGAAGAAAAACAAGAGGTTCACAAATGAAGAAAAACACTACCAGCAGTTGAATTGCTAAAGGTCAACTGTCTGGAAAAAGAGATACATGGGCGTCTGGCAGATGACCTGAGATACATTTTATGGGTGCAGAAAACTATATAAGCATGTGAAAATTCAATAAAGATTGGCAGAGTCTTGCGCTCTCCCCAGGAAGAAGATTCCTGTCGTTTTTGTCTTTTCTTTTTCGCCGCTTCCCGATTCCACCCGCATCAGACCCTGTTCACCGGAGCTGGGCTCCGCAGACCATAGGTAATCAAGTGACCATGTTTGAGAGTTTTCTATCATTAGCTGGCTCTGTTACCATTAATCCTAAGAATATAAGATAGAAGTGGTACCCAAGATCAAGCATATGTAAGACCATAGGGCACAAGCAATCTGTATAAACAGGTGGCTCAGACCCCCATGTCACCTGCCACTTTTGCACCTACACCCTTTTCTTATCTTACAGCTATGGTCATATGGGAAATTCTTTATGTCTACATAACAAGAAAAGGAAAATGAAAACATGCCAGCTTGGTATGTGGGCATAAGTCAAAGGCCTTAACACTCAATACTAAATTAATGTAATGTGTTTACATGTAGTCTATTCCCATTCTCACACTAGAAAGTTCCTTACGTTATTAATGTCTGACTGCAGTGTATATTTCTTGCCAAAAAGAAAACATAATTCAGGAGCACTAGGTCATTATTACTTCATAAACAGTTCAAGGATAGATAAATTAAAGCAAATACTACCCAACAATCAACATTATAAAAACTACAGAAGTTCCATTTCATACCAACAGAAATGTGACACAAGAATAATGACCAAAGTAAAATATACTCTCTAGAATACAGATTTTTATAAAAACCCTGTGCTACAAGGAACTAAATATTAATTTACAAGTCATACACTCAATACAGACAAGATCAAAAACTTGGAGTTACTATTCCCTCAAACCCAAATTTTGTAAAGAATACTGTGCCACCCAAACTATTTAACCATGGGGGTCACATAACCATATTTAGAAGTCAAGCTGAAATTCAGAGACTGATTATCAGTTATACATAAAATAATACAGGTGGAAAATACACATTTATTGGCTTTTTTCTAGAAATACTCATATTTTCATAAAAATATGCATCTATAATACTTTAAAGACACCTTAAAAATTATTTTAATATTCCTCTTTAAATACCAGTTTATAAGTAAGTCTTTTTTTTTTTTTTTTTGAGTTGGAGTCTCACTCTATTACCCAGACTGGAGTGCAGTGGCCGCTCCCAGTCACTGCGGCCTCAACCTGCTGGGCTAGAGCAATCCTTCCGCCTCAGCCTTCCAAGTAGCCGAAATTACAGGCATGCGCTACAACGCCTGGCTGATTTTTTGATTTATTGTAGAGGTGAAGTCTCACCAAGTTGCCCAGGCCGGTCTCGAGCCCGCGGGCTCAGGCAATCCACTCACCTCAGCCTCCCAAGTGCAGGATTACAGGCTGAGCCACCGAGCCCAACTTATAAATCGGTCTTAATTGCATAGTTGAAACATGACAGAAAAAATCACACAAGTTAAATGTACAAGGCTCTAAACAAGATAAATATAAAGAAAAAATTCTATTAACCACTTCAATACTTTTGTAGTAAGAAATTAAATTTCTGGATGTTGCCAAAAATCTTTTTCCATTTGTTCCTTAAATGATGATACTTCACTGGGGTTTTGTTTTCTTAACTTCTAGTTCAAAACTTCCTTTAATATTCTAAAATGTGCACAATTTACTCTAGATTATCTCATTCATATCTATTCTTCTCTCAGAAATTTGTCCCCTGGCATAATTCAATAAATATTTAATTAGTTTTGTTTTTTTATTTTCTGCCAGGCAAAGTAGGCATCACTATTTGGAACCCAATCTTAATTGAAATGTTTCTATAGTTTAGGTTTTTTTATAATATCAAATGATATTTCTTTCTGGCTTTCATGAATAGTCTTGATGTAATAAATTATAATTATAGCTTCTTCGATAATGAACCATAGTTGAATTCTATAATAAATCCTACTTGTTCAGAGTTTATTAAACTGTGAAATATTGCTGGACCTATTTGCTAGTATTTTATTTACATTTTTTAGTGTTAAAAAATCTATATGTCTATATGCTTTCCCCTGCCTTCTAACCTCAAGGGTTTTATTGAAACATTTAGAAACTTTTATTTCCTTTTTTTCTCTTTTTTAAACTGACAAATAACAATTGTATATATTAATGGGGTACATAGTGATCTTCCAATACATATAATACATAGTGATCAGATAAGGGTAATTAGCATAGCATCATCTTGGAAACTTACCATTTCTTTGTGTAGGGAACATTCAGTATTCTCCTTCTAGCTATTTGACACTATATATTATTAACTAAACTCATCCTGCAGCAGCATAGAACACAATTTATTCCTCCAATTTAATTGTAATTTTGATCCTTTAACAAATTTGTTTTTCTTCTTCCTCCTACCCATCTCGGACCCTAGTATCTTCTATTCTACTTTTTAATTCTATGAAATCAACTTTTTTTTAGCTTTCACATATGAATGAGAACATACAGTGTTTAAATTTCTGTTCCTGGCTTATTTAACTTAACATAATGTCCTCCAGTTCCATCCATGTTGTCATAAATCACAGACCTACATTCTTTTTTATGGCTGAAGAGTATTTCATTGTGTATATGTATCACATTTTTTAATCTATTCATCTTTTGTTGGAAACCTAGGTTGATTCCATATCTTGGCTATTGTGAGTAGTGCTGCAATAAACAAAGTGGTGATGTCCCTTCAATATACTAGATTTTCTTTCCTGTGGATAAATGTCCAGTAGTGAGATTGCTGGATCATATAATATTTCTATTTGTAGTTTTTGAGGAACCTCCACACTGTTCTCCATAGTGGTTATACTAGTTTACATTCTTACCCATCAGTGTAAAAATTCCCTTTTCCCACATAATTGCTAACATTTGTTATTTTGTGTGAGTGTATCTTATTTAAAGTAGCCATGCTAACTAGGGTGAGATGATATCTCATTGTGGTTTTGATTTGCATTTCCCTGATGATTAGTAATAGTAAGCATTTAAAATATATTTCTTGGCTATTTGTATATATCCTTTTGAGAAATGTATTGTCAGATCATTTGCCTATTTTTTAATCTACTGTTGTTTTTGCTGCTAAGATGTTTGAGTTATTTGTATATTCTGTATATTAATCCCATCAGTTGAGTAGTTCGCGAATATTTTCACCCATTCTGGAGGTTGTCTTTTCAACTTTTTTTTTTCTTTGCTGTGAAGAAGTTTTTTAGTTTGACATAATCCCATTTGTTTGTGTTTGCTTTTGTTGTTTGTGCTTGAGGCCTTATTCATAAAATCTTTTCCCCAGACCCGTGTTCTGATGCATTTCCCCTGTTTTCTTCTAGTAGTTTTATTGTATTGGGCCTTAAATTTAGGTCTTTAATCCATTTTGAGTTTATTTTTGTATATGGTGAGTGGTGAGGATCTAGTTTCATTCTTCTGTATATAGGTATCCAATTTTTCTGGTACCATTTATTGAATAGACTGTTTTTTCAAAATATACTTCCTTTTGGTAATCTTTAGTTAGTAATTTTTGTATTCAAAACAATCTCTCAAAATGAGTGCAGACTTGTAAACAACGAGAGAGATTCACTGTCCATTTTCTTTCTCTTTGAATTTCTATCTTGAGGTCTGCTATTTTCTGATCAATTTGTGAGAGAAGGGCAGGCACAATAAAATTCAAATATACCTCAAAAATCTGATTAAGTCTACTGATGAAAATATTTAATGCCGTATTACACTACGAAATGTACATGCCTTATTTACAACTAAAATATTCAAATTTTTGCCTGTTAAATCAGGCAAAATCAATATAGTACAGTGTTAGAATCAAATGAACTTTGAATTAAACTTGGCTTCAAAAGCTAAATACAACACCTTATGGCCTGTGTAGCTTTGGGTTTAATCATGATAAATCACAGTGCCTTCCTCTATGAATTAAATATAATAATGTACACTATAGAGATGTAATAAAAATTATATTACAAACCATGTACAAAGTGCCAAGCACTACAGGAAACATTAGACAAATGTTAGTTCTCCCTTTTCTCAATATGAAAAGTTGCTTTTTCTGTTACTTGTTGGCCTCTTTTTTTTAAAAAAAGAAGAAACTACTATTTCTTCTATATAATCCTAGAGAAAGAAAAGGAACACCTTGAGCAAAGGATACAATAAATTTAAAACAGTCAACAGTTGGCTAACTTCGTTGGGGGGGGAATATATATATAAATGATTGATTTTAAGGGTTGTCCTGATCTACAAAGAAACCAACTGGTCATTTCAGGTGGTCAGGCAAGTGGTGCTTCTTTCATTAAAGAATATCCCCTAAAAATTTAAAGAAAGGCATAGAGAAATACTGGTAGCAGAGAGAGGAACTACTAAATAACCACCAGAAAATGACAATAATTATAAAGAGCAAGCAAGTTAGAATTTTCATAAATTTGCCAGTGTATTCCAAAAACTTACATAATTTTTCTCAACATGAAAGGTCTCTTTTTCTTTTACTTGTTAGCCTGTTTTTTAAAAAATAATTTGATGTTTTAATTTTAATAGGATCTTGCTATAAAATTATATGCCTTAAAATACTGTATCCATTATATATGCATGCATATATATCACTCCACAGAGTTGTACAAAATCATGCATGCTATGCTTCATAAATTAGTTTAGTGATTTTTTTAAAGGTACACCAAGCTACAACTTCACTGTTTATAAGATGGTTAAACATACATATTATTATAAATCATCAATTAAAATATTACTTCCTCAAAGATGAAATTACATTTAAGTTTTTACTGATTTTGTTTTTAAGTAATCACCTACAAAGAAACTAATCAGAAACAAAAAACTGAGTAAACAAAAAATCAGAAACAAAAAACTGTTCTCACTCATAAGTGGACCCTGATCAATTATCATAATACTATAAGAAAGGGATTGGCAGTAGTGGGAAACTGCCAGGGAAGGGACAGGGGGACACACTTCATCAATAAGGGTACCTGATTTCAAACCAAGTGAAGTGGGGACCAAAGTGAGGCCCAAACTGTACCTGTATAATGACCCTTTGTATACCTAACCCTGAATTGTGCCCTATAGCTTTAAAATAAAAATTAAAAATAAATACATTCATTCATACATACACACATAAAACCACCATGTTTAGGTAATTTATTCTAAAAATTCTATTATGAGTTCAATGTGATGTGAAATTTCAGCTATTCTGCTTCCTGCAAAATATACTTATACAAATACTCTCTGCCAAATTACTAAATAATTTAACTCAGGAAATTACACTTTCATGCTTCTATTATCTACTTGATGAGGAAAAAATATGATTAACAAGTTGTTCTTCATCTTGTTTCAGAATTCTAACTGAATTCTAAATAGAAGACTATCTTTACCAGAAAGATCTTTTTTTAATCCTGAAGAAGATGTCATGGTGGCTTTCTGAAAGCAGTAATAACACTACTAACAATAACAAAAAACATTATGAAGTTTCAGATTCTAAAATATGGCCTCAAACTACATTTACAAACTAGAAAATTAAGAAATGTGTCATGCTGCATGTTACAAGCAATCCAATCTTATTCACTAGCCGTGGCTCTATTATCAGCTGCACTCTGGTCACTTTTTGAAAATACAGATGCCCAGTACTTAATCTCAAAAAAAGAATCTGATTACATAGGACTGATTTTTTTTCCCCAACAACTTTCAAAGGGGATGCCAGCCAAGGTAATATCATGTTTGAAAATCACCAGCATATGCTTTTTACATCTATCATGCATAACTGAATAAGAACTGTGAAGGCAAGGTTATATTCTCAAAGATTAATGATATTCACTGTATAAAATTTGCAATGGCAGTAAGTTTCAAATAATAATACATTTTGCAACAAAGAAATATTAGAAATGGCACAAATATTCCTATTTGTTTAAACATCATGCAGCACAAAGCAATTAGTTAAGTCATAAAATACCTTTCAGTTAAATATGCCAAAAAGTCCCAGTGTACCATAGTGAAAATTACCAATATAACGTTTTTTTCAAAAAGGAACTATTTTCTAATTTGTTCATCATATAATGCTTATATTTATTTCCACAAAAACATGCTCCATAAGGAAAACAATTATTTTGAAAGACATTTTTTAAGGTATACAAATAAATTTTTTTTTTTTTTTTTGAGTTGGAGTCTCACTCTGTCACCCAGACTGAAGTGCAGTGGCCGCTCCTGGCCACTGCAGCCTCGACCTGCTGGGCTCCAACGATCCTTACGCCTCAGCCTTCCAAGTAGCTGGAACTACAGGCGCGCGCTACCACACCCAGCTAATTTTTGACTTATTGTAGAGATGAGGTCTCGCCAAGCTGCCCAGTCAGGTCTTGAACCCACAGGCTCAGGCACTCCACTCACCTCAGCCTCCCAAAGCACTGGGATTACAGGCTGAGCCACTGAGCCCGGCTAGTATAAAAATAATATTAAAAATACTTTTCCCAGGAAAATAGTCCAACATTTGATACTCCAAATCAGAAGGACAAATAACTTCACTGAAAAGTACCTACAAATAATCAAATGAAATAAAACAAAACACTTTTAAGCTACATTGAATCGTATGATTGCCTTTGTGTTTTGTTGTCAGTGTTAGCACAGAGCAAAATAATTCCTGTGTTAAAAAATAAAATTAGGGCAACCCTCTCGGGCCCCCTCCCACTGTGGGAGTTTTCCTGTCCTCTTAATAAATCCTGCTTTTTTAAAAAATTGTTTAAATTATGTTATTCTTCCTCCAGTCTGCACAATTTTCTTGAAAAAAATGAAACTGATACTTGCTTCTATCTTTCTACTGTATTATGAAACAAACATTATTAAATATAAGGTATCAGGTAATTTGTTGTCAAAATTAAGAACACACAAAGGATCCAATCATTCAGCATGATGTCTGAAGTCAAGTAGAAAGACTACCAGTTTTAGGAGTTACAAAAGCTAGATCTATGTCACTTACTACTTGCATGACTTTGAACACGCTTCTGCTACTTTTAGCTGTTTAATCTTCTGAAAATGAGGATAATGATACCTTGTTACAAAGTTATTAGAGAGGTTACATATTTTGTATATAAATACCTTAGCAAGGTACCTAGCACTTAGAAGGAAATTAATCAACAGTTATAATTAGAATAATCATAATCTTACAGTTCTTTTTCTGAAACAAAAATCTCTAATGTTTTTTCACCTCAATAAGCTTATTTGATACATAAAGCCTGAAATATCATAATCTTCAACAATATGTAAGAAATAAAAGGTAAATTCCCATTATGTCAGCTACAAAATAGTTCAATCTTAAATTCTTCATCAAAGTATAGGCATTATGTGGAAGTTCCTTGAACACTCTTTTGCAAAAGTTCAAACTGCCACGTCATGAATTTTTAACAATAACAACAAAATTCTACACTTTTCCTAGTATTTCCTTCCTCAGAAGAAAAACAAAACTTTCATCTACTTCCAGAAAAATAAGCCCATTTTCTCATCACCATAGCCAAAATAATATATTGACTAGCCTAGCCTGGCAATGACAGATAAGGTCACTGCCAGCTTAGATTCAGTACTCTAGTCAACCCATTTTTCTGATCTTAGACAACAGTTTATCAGCCTGCTAAAAGCTGAGACAGTCCCATGTTACTCATGAGTCATCCCTTTAAATTATTATTTCAAATAGATAAGATATAATTATATAGTATATAATAATTAATCACAGAATGGCACTCATAGCTTAGAGTTAAAAATTATGCTCAACTTCATTACTAGGAACTTCCTTCCAAACAAACTTATAAAATTACAAAGATAAAAATATTTATTAACAAGCATAATTTTCTTTATATGTTTCCACTTGAAATAACCTACCAAAGCAGACCATGTGCCTTTATGAGGTTTAAGAGCAAAAGTATACTTGTGACATCTGCTAAATGTGTCATTCTTTCATCTCTTTTATTTTTATTTATTAAAATGTTTCTAGCCGGGCTCGGTGGCTCAGCCTATAATCCTGTGCTTTGGGAGGCTGAGTGAGTGGACTGCCTGAGCCTGTGGGTTCAAGACCCACCTGGGCAACTTGGTGAGACCTCATCTCTACAATAAATCAAAAAATATTAGCCAGGCTTGGTAGCACACGCCTTTAGTTCCAGCTACTTGGAAGGCTGAGGCGGAAGGATCGCCGTAGCCCAGCAGATCGAGGCTGCAGTGGCCGGGAGTGGCCACTGTACTCCAGTCTGGGCGACAGAGTGAGACTCCAACTCAAAAATAAAATAAAATAAAATAAAAATAAAAAATAAAAGAAAGGCTAAATTTTTTAAAAATAAATAAATAAATAAATAAATAAATAAAATAAGATGTTTCCTAGTACCTTCAAACTTGTTATATTGTTTTATTTATGCCATCAACAAAAGGTGCTCTTATGTATTGATAAATGCATATAATATGATACATAGAGAAAGTGTTTTTACCACAACATCTACTGGATAGCTAAATTTAGTATTTCAATAAATACATTCACTTGAATATTCAGAAATGGACAGGTCTATATAGCATAATTAAAATTAAGTGAACTGTATAAAGGCATTTTTTTTTTCCTCTGGAGAAAAAATGCTTATTTAGTCGCTTCTATTCCTAGATATATTCTGGGCTTCCATTTTATCTCAAAATGCCATTTCCTCAGCTCTATTTTCTCTGTACTCCTTTCTCTACTTCTCTTAGATTCCTATACTTAATAAGTATATCTGAAATGCTTAATATAAGAGCATTTTTCCTTATCCCTACTGAAACCTAAAATATTTATATTATAATTTATACCTATAATTTACAACATTTGACAGTATTCTATATCTATTCATTATCAAAATTAATACAGTAACAAACACATTAGACTGATATAGTGCTCACAAAGGAATACAACACACAAAAAGCTTCAAAAAGGACATTCAAACCCAGCTTTCTCTATTCCCCTGTAACCACCACTACCTCATCTTAGCATTTCTGTTCTCCTGGCTCTATACTACCACTGTGCTGAAATTAGAAAGACATAACCTATCACTAATTTATATCTAAAATGACATATACACATGCTACCAATTAATGTATTTGAGAATATTTGAGGAAATTTTTGATATTTCCTACTTCATATAATCCTAACAGATACATACCTATGTCATATGCCAGGAAATCGGCAGAAAAACATTTTGCACCGTTACTCAAGGAAGTGTCATTATGGGTATTTCCTCCAAAAATAAGCATAGCTCCATTGATAAGAACAGCTGAATGAAGGTATCTGGCAAACCCACTTTCTTTCAAAATAGTCCTACAGAATAAAATTTAAAAATGTATTACAAAGGATAAAAAGACCTCCCTGATTTTATGTATATATTATATAAAGGGTCTAGTTTGCATTTAGAATTTTCCCTGGAATTGTGGCGGGAAAATGTTTATCTTTCAACAACTTATAAATGACCTCTAAACTTCAATATTTTTAAAAAAATATTTTGAGACTCACAGCATCTTAAAATGTTATGAGGAAACACAATACCAAAAAACTTGTTAATACTAATAACAATTTATAATACAGATTTTTTCATTTATAAGAGTAGGAAACAAGTCATCTTTAAACTAGAGGACCAAAACATCATCATTTTAAAATAACAAAATAAGTAAAAAGTTAAATATAGTAAATTTACTCTAAACTTTATTTGACCAAAACTATATAACTCATGTAGACCTCATAATAGCCTTTTAAACTTTTTATTTAAGTATAATATAACATGCATAAAAGTGCACATATCAGAAGTCTAAAACTCAATGAATGTTCACAAGATGAACACAACTCAGTAACCAACATCCAGATTAAAGAAAAAAGAACGTCACCACTATTCTAACATATATTTGTTTTGCTGTTTTTGTACTTTACATAACTAGAATCGTATAAATTGTATTTATTTTTGTGTAGGTGTATTTGCTCAATATTGTTTTTCATATACATCCATATTTTGTGTATAATCAAAAATTTTAACAAAAATGCACATATGAGAAATATTAAAATTAATATAAATGTTATTTTAATTAAAGTATGACTAAGAGAAACTACTGTAAATATATGCTCACGAGTATAATTGATCTGAACGAATGGATATATAGTAAACATGCATGACAACATGAATAAATACTTTATAACTACTCTAAATGAACCCCTGGTACAAAGAATTAGAACATAAACACAGTTTATATATATATAGTATAGTTAGTAAAGTATATGTAGTATCTCCAAAACCCATGGATTATAATTCTAATTAATGCCGAAAGAATATAAATTTGATTCCAGAATGGTAATATTAGGAGTTCCACAAACTACCTCCCCACCAGAAAAAGAATATAGTTGCAAAAAAATCATTTTAAAACAACCATAAAGGTCTCAGAAAACTTTACTTAGAACAACAGCAAAGTAATATTTACTCAAGAATACGCACTAAATTTCAGTAAGAACAGCTTAGTCTATGGTATCGGATCCATTACTTAATTTCCCCATTTCTCTAGCTTTCCCACCCTACATGTACACAACCAGTTCAGCATTACAAAAGTTCTCTGCAGACAGGTAAAGCTAATAACACAAGGCACTGTCATCTCTCAGATCCCAGTCCAGGCAGGCCAGCACTTCTCATTACCCTAGTTCTGGGTTACAGAATCTCTATTCTTGGAAAAAGCAGGAGAGGTCTTGGTGTTCCTTCCTCTACCTAGCCTCCACTCTTCGGATGGCAGCTAGACATCAAGCCTAGCACAATAGTCATCACCCCACCTCATCCATAAGGCAGAGTGTTTCATGCCAGAAGAGGCAAGCTGAGAAGACCAGAGGCTGCCATCCCCATCCAATGCCCTGCACGTTAAACAGCAGTGTCACTCTAAGAGGAACAGACCACAAAGCCCACCCACCAAAGCAGGGACACAGAGGTTTTCCGCAGAAGGAGAGGCAGGCTAAGAAGAAAGAGAGCTCTGAAGCTCTCCCAAAGGAACTGACTTATTTGGAACAGAGAATTGAAAGTTCAAGCCCAAGAGTACTCTCAAAAATGAGAGATTCTGCATGTAAGCAATTCAGTGTTAGAGAACAATAAGTTAAACCAGAGACCAGCTAGGAATTTACCAGAGAAAACAAGGGTTAGAACAAACTTCAAAAACTGGCCTTTAAGACTACTCCTTAAAAAGTTACCAGATTTTAATTTAGCCTATGGAGCAATTTAGGCCCCAAAGCATTGTTGAAAACAATAGCGTAATCAGTTAGCAATTAATGGAAGCTAACAGCTGGATGTGATGACCACAGAGGTGAACAGCTTAACAGAGAGCTTAGAGAAAAAGTTCAAGAGAGTTCTGCTAAAACTACTGTCATTCCAGGAAGAATGTGTTCATCCCCAGGCTACAGTCTCTGAGGAGAAACTTAAGAGGATGCACATGGAGGAGGAAATGGACTTCATGGAAAAAGTCCAGCCAAATCACTAAACTAAACTAAAATAATAACAAGCCACGGAGAAGGAATCAGCATCCAGCATTGCTACAATATATTATCTAAAATGTTTAGTGTTCAGAAAAAAAGATTATAACATGCAACAGGAAAGTTAACCTATATACATGAAAAAAGGAAGGCAACAGAAAATGCCTTTGAGAGGGTCCAAATGTCAGATGCAATGAAAAAGACATCAAAGCAGCTATTATAATATGTTCAAAGATCTAAAGAAAACAATGTTTAAAGAAGTGAATGAAAATATGACAATGTCTTATCAAATATAATATCAACAAGGAGATAAAATTATGAAAAAAGATAAAATCTAGAGTTGAAAGTATAATCGAAATGAAAAATTTTACTAGAGAACTTCAGTAGTATATTTGAGCAGGCAGAAGAATCAGTGAACTTGAAAACAGATCAACACAATTTATGTAATCTGAAGAATAGAGAGAAAAATGAATAAAAGCTTGGAGAAATGTGAAACACCATTAAATGAACCATTATACATGTATTGGGAATGTCAATACAAAAAGGAGTGAGAAAAAAGTCATTTTTTTTCCTCAAAAAAATGATGGCTCACAATTTCCCAAATTTCTTGAAAATCATTGATCTACACATCCAAAAAGCTAAAAAGAGAATCTTAAAAAAGAAAATCTTGAAAGCAGCAAGAGAAAACTGGCTCTTTGCACACAAGAAAATTCTAACAAGATTAACAACCAACTTCTCATCAGAAACAAGGAAAACCTGACAGTGGTGAGATGACATATCTAAAGTGCTGAATGAAAAAATAATAATAAAAATAAATTTTAAAAAAAAATATATATATATATCTCTCAACCAAAAGTTTTGACAAACACAATTATCTTTCAAAAATTAAAGCAAAATAAAGACATTGCTAGATCAACAAAAACTAGTAATTTGTTGGTAGCAAATCTGCCTTAAAAGATACTAAAGGGTCATACCCAGAGTAACTCAAATCATTCTACAAAAAAGATACTTGCACACACATATTTGTTGTAGCTCTATTCACAATAGCAAAAACAAGGAACCAACCATGCTGCCCATCAAAGCTGGAATGAATTTTTAAAATGTGGTACATATACACAATGGAATATTATGCAGCCATAAAAAAAGACAAACATGAACTTTGCAGCAACTTGGATGGATTATAGTCTATCATTCTCAGTGCTTTATCACAGAAACAAAGAATAGTGTACCATATATTCTCACTCATAAGCAGACCTTGAACAATTATCACAATACTATAAGAAAGGGATTGGCAGTAGTGAGAAACTTTCAAGGGAGGGGAGGTGAGATTGGCAGTTGAGAGAAATTGCCGGGAGGTGGCACACCTCATCAACAAGGGTATCTGCATAATGAACATTTGTATACCTAACCCTGAATTGTACCCCACATCTTTAAAATAAAAAAATTTTTTAAATAAAAAAAAGAAGATACTAAAGAAAGCCATTTGGTCTTACATCAGTTATTCAAACCCACAGTGTTAGCAAAGGCTACTATATAATTATAAAGCAAAGAATTAATGCATATTTCTTCTCCTGTCTTTTCTAACAAATACAAAATAATCAATGAGTCAATGAGGAAATTACAAGGATAACAGAAAATACTTTCAGATCAATGAAAATGAAGACAAAACATATCAAAAATGATTAGAGAGAAATTTATAATTGCACACACACATATTTAAAGATAAGAAAAATTACAAATCAATACCTAAACTTCCAACTTGACAGATGGGGAAAAAATAATTTTCAAAAAAGGCTATAGGAAGCAGAACAAAGAAAATAATACAAATTATAATAGAAATTAGTGAACTAGGGAATGTCAAAACCAAAACTTATTTGCTTTGAAAAGATTAGCAAAATTGACAAATACTTAGCTAGACTGAAGTAAAAAATGCATAATAAAATTTTTAAAAGGAGATAAAATATAAATACTAAAAAAAATTTGAAAGATAAAACATAACCATCTCACAGAAATAAAACAGAGTATAATGCAATACAATGAACAACTGTAAAGCTTTACATATTACGCAAAGAGCACTGTGAAATAAACACATTCCTAAAAAGACACAAACTATCAAAACTGACACAACAAAAAAACCCAAAAAAGCCTATAAAATAAAGAGATTGAATTAGAATTTAGAACTTTCCAGAAAGAGACGTGGGATGCTTTCCATTTCCATAGAGAAATAGTTTCACTGTAAATTTTACCAAGTATTTTTTAAAGTATTAATTCTTCACAAATCCTTCAAAAATACAAAATGGGAGTGAACATATTTCAATTCATTCTATGAGGCGGATACTACCTTGATTCCAAAATCAGACAAAGATATTACACACAAAAAACTACGGACTAAATATAACATCTCTTACAAATATGGACACAAATATCCCCAATAAAGTATTCACAAACTAAAGCCAGCAATTTAAAATTATTATATGCCATGGTCAAGTGGAATTTATCACAGGAATGCATGGTTGGATTAACATCTGAAAAATCAAGAGATGTATTTATAGAATAAAGAATAAAAATCAAATAATCATCTCAATAAATGCAGAAAAAGTTTGAATAGATCCCAACACTTTTATGATCAAAAACACTCAACAACATAGGCATAACAGTGAACTTTTTCAGGGTACCTGATCTCAAACCAGGCAAAGTGGGGAAAGAGAGGCCCAAACTTTAGCTGTATGATGTCCACTTGTATACCTAATCCTGAATTGTACCCCACATCTTTAAAATAAAATATATTTTTTAAAATGCTTTTTTAAAGTGAACTTTTTCAACCTGTTAAAGGTTAAATGGTACCCCACCCCCCAAAAATACATTCATGTCTTAGTCTACAGAACCTAAGAATGTTATCTTACTTTTTTAAAATGTCTTTGCAGACAAAATTAAATGAAGGATTTTGAGAAGATCTTTCCAATTATCCAGAAGGACTAAGTGCAATAACAGGTGTCCTTATAAAAGGCACAGAATAGAAGAGGAGGTAATGTGACCACAGAGGCAGAAATTGGAGTGATAAATCACCAGAAAATGGAAGAGGAATGGAAAGGAGTCTTTTCCAGCACCTCTGAGGGGCACATGGATCTGCTGACACTTTAGTTATAGACTTCTGGTCTCCAGACCTGTGATAGAGTATTTTTATTGTGTGAAGCCATTCAGTTTATGTTAATTTATTATGGCAGTCATAAAAGGACATCTATTTAAAAAAAAAAAAAAAACACAACTACCATCGTATTTAATAATGAAAAATGCTTTCTCCCTGAGATCAGGGACAAGTCAAGAATATTGTTCTTTCTACTACCATTCAACACTAAACTGAAAGTTATAGCCAAAAAAACAAGCAAAAAATGAAAGTAAAGCCATTAGTTTGGAAACAAAAAGTAAAGCAATTGCTATCTGCAAATGACATGATCTTGAATATAGAAATTCTAATGAATCCACTAAAAAGCTATTATAACTAATAAATGAGTTCAGCAAGTTTGAATAATATACAAAAATCAACTGCATTCAAATACACTAGCAAGCCCTGAGATTAAAAACAGTAAAACAATCCAATAAAAATCATATAAAAAAGAATAACATATTTATGAATAAATTTAACAAAAAAAGTTCAAAACTTATACTCTAAGAACTGGAAAACCTTGAAAAAAGAAATTAAAGAAGGCCTAAATAAATGTTCTTAGATTGTTAAAGTTAGCATTATTAAGATGGCTACACTCTCCTAATGGATCTACAGATTCAACTCACTCCTTGTCAAAATTCCACCTGATGTTTTTGTTCCCAAAACTGACATATTGGTCCTAAAATTCACCTGGCAAATTAAGAGATCAGAATAGCAAACTCAATTATGGAAAGAATAATCTTTTCCACAAGTGATACAAAGACAATTCAATACGAACATGCAAAAGAGAGAAGTTGGACTCCTACCTCATAACATACAGAAAAATTAACTTGGAACATAAACATAAAAGTAAGAGCTGCAAGTACAAAACTATATTACAAGAAAATATAGAAGTAAATCTTCCTGGTCTTAGATTAGACATTGAAGTTTTAGATATGATATAAAAAGCATAAGCAACAAAACCATAGCCACAAATAACAAAAATAGAATAGATAAATTGAACTTCATCAAAAATAAAAACTCCTAACTTTCAAAAGATATCATCAAGAAAATAAAAAACAACACAAAGAATGGGAGAAAATATTCTCAAATCACATATAAGGGAGAACCCAAAAAACTCAAAATTATTTTTTGGAGGATGGGCCTCTTGTAGTACAGACTTCCCTGGCTAGGTAAGTATTCTAGGAACCCATTGGCATCAGTGTACCAGCTAGCATTGTTGTGATAGGCTGCATTCAGCTTCAGTGAGTTTTTTTGTGGAGAATCTTTTAACACATTTGCCCATTTCATAATGGGTGATTTACATGAACAACCTGCGCACATCGTGCTGCGTGTTCTGCAGAATTTTTTTTTTTTTACCAAAAATGGCACAATTCCCATGCCACACCCTCCCTATTCACCCCATCTCATCACAAGTGACTATTTTTTCCAAGATGAAATAAGTCCACAAAAATAAAAGTTTTGCAGATATGGAAAGGTTAAACCAAAAATGGCAGAAGCACTAAAAGGCATCAAAATTGATGAGTTCAAAAACTGTTTTGAGCAGTGGAAAATGCAGCTCGAGAGGTGTATTGCATCAAACAAACAAAGAGTAGTTTCAAGGTGACTGAAGTTTAAACATGTAAGAATAAAAATACAATTTTTCATAAATAAATTCCAGTTATTTTGTGGTTCCCCTTCATATCTGGTAAGGGACTTGTGTCTAGAATATATAATGAATTCTTACAACCCAATATAAACAGACAAAAAAACCAAATTAAATCATAGACAAAGAGTCTGAATAGACATCTCTCCAGAGAGGCTGTATAAAATGGTCAACAGGCACATCATATATGCTCAATCTAATTAGCCACTAGAGACACGTGAGTCAAAAGCACAATGAGATACCACTTCACACCCACTGAAGCAGCTATAATCAAAACAATGGAAAAAACAAACACTAGGAAGAATGTGAAGAAATTTAAACCCTCATACACTGATGGAGGGAATATAGAATGGTGTAGCCACTTTGGAAAAAAGTCTGGTTGTTTTTTTAAAGTTTAAACATAGAATAATCATATGAGTCAGCAAATCCACTCCTAGATATACACTCTTCATATATCCAAGACAAATGAAAACATATCTCTCCATAAGATGTTATACAGAGATGTTCATAAAAGCATTTATTAACAATGGATAAAAAGTGTATGCAAGCAAAATTTCCATACGCTTGAAATAAGTGAATAAGTATAATATGTTATACCCATACAATGGAATATTTTTTATGACAAAAGATAAGTCAGTTTTTAAAGACACCATATATTATTCCTTTAGATGGAAAGCTAAGAAGGCAAATCTATTGCGACAAGAAATAGAATAGTGCTTGCCTATGGCTGAGGTTTTGAAGGGAAATGAGAGTAACTGCTAATAAATATGAAGTTTCCCTTTGTGGTGATGAAAAGTTTCTAAAGTTGTGGTGATGGTCAGACAACTTTGTGAATATGCTATAAACTACTAAGCTGTACACTTTCAATGGGTAAATTTTAAGGTGTGTGAATCATATCTCAATAAAAATATGATTAAAAAATATTGGGCTTCAGTAACAAATTTCTGTAGATAGCTTAATCTAGTAATTGAACTTCCAGTCTTCCTAAACTTTTCAGGTTACAAAAGAAGTTTAATAATTCAAAATCATGCCACTATGTCAAACATAGAAGACTTTCAAGTAGAACATTTTTAATCAAAATATAGCAGTCTTTTTAAAACCTGCTAATCTCTAATCTTTTTTTTACAAAACAAACAAAGAAAACTACTATCTAGAAAATAGTAAACAAACAATTTGGATCAAGGGACAAAATATTCACTAATAGAGAGATATTTAAGCTGAGATAATTTAAATCTAATGAGAAAGCAGATGGAATTTATCCCAAGTTCAACATTCAAAGATCAATTGATAGAATCCATTATGTCAACAGGCCAAGAAAGAAAATCATATGATTATATCAACAGATAAAGAAAACAGCATTTGACAAATCCAACACCCATCTATAAGAAAACCCTCAGCAAACTAAGCACAGACAGAAATTTCCTCAGTTTCTAAACATCTACAAAAACATCATACTTAATGGTGAGAAACTAGATGATTTCTTACTAAGATAGGAATTAAAGCAAAGCTGTTCCCTCTCACCATTTCTATTCAACATCTCACTTGAAGTCCTAGCTACTGCAATAAGATAAGGAAACAAAAGGTACACATATTAGGAAGGAAGAAATAAAACTGTCTTTGTTTACAAATTATATGATTGTCTTTGTAGAAAATCCCAAAGAATGAACTACAAAAACCAGCCTCCCAGAACTAATAAGCTAGTATAGCAAGTTTGCAGGATATGAGTTTAATATTTCAAACTCCATTGATTTCTTATACACAGCAATGAACAAGTAGAATCTAAAATTAAAAACATAATACCATTTACATTAGAACCAAACAAAATACTTGGGAATAAATCTAACAAAATATGTATAAGATCTGTATGAGGAAAACTACAAAATTCTAATGAAAGAAATCAAAGTTCTAAATAAATGAAGAGCTAGATGCTTACATGGATAGAAAAACTACTATTGCCAAGATGACATAATATCCCAACCAAAATTCCAGCAAGATATACTGTAAATATCTATAAACTGATTCTAACATTTAAAGTCAAAAGACCTAGAATAGTCAACTCAATGTTGAAAAGACAGAGAACTGACACTACCCAACTTCAAGACTTACTATAAAAGCTACAGTAATCAAGTACTGGCAAAAGAATACACAAATAATTCAACAAAACAGAATGGAGAGTGCAGAAATGGACCTACACAAATATAGTCAACTGATCTTTGATAAAATAGCAAAAACAATTCAACGATGAAAGGATACTCTATTCAACAAACACTGCTGGAAAAACTATAACATGCAATAATAATAATAATGTGGACACAGACATTACAGTTTTATAAAAATTAATTCAAAATATATCACAGACCTAAAAGTAAAACACAAAATTATAAAATTCCTAGAAAATATCACAGTAGAAAAATGTAGGTGACCTTGCGTTTAGTGATGGCTTTTTAAATACAGCACTAAAAGCATAAATCATAAAAGAAAAAAATGATAAGTTTAGCTTTATTAAAATCAAATACTTCTGCTCTTTGAAAGAAATTGTTCAGAAAATGAAACGACAAGTCACACACTGGGAGAAAACATTTGTGGCACATTATTACAAAAGACTGGTATCTAAAATATACAAAGAAACTTTAAAATTCAACAAGTAAACAAAGAACTCAATTTAACGAACAGGTGAAAGATCTGAATAGACATCTTTCCAAAGAAGACCTAGAGATGTCAAATAAGCATGTTAAAAGATGTTCCACATTATATGTATCAGGGAAATGAAAATTAAAATAACAATGAAATACTACCATACACATATTAGACTAGGTAAAATCTAAAATACTGACAAGAGGAAATAAAATACCGACAACACCAAAAGATGACAAGGATATAAAGCAATAGGAACTCTCATTCACTGCTGTTAGGAATGAAAATAGTAGTCCCTTTGGAAGACAATTTGGCAGCTTCTCAAAAAATTAACATAACCTTATCATACAATCCAGGAATCATGCTCCTTCATATTTACCTGAATAAGCTGAAAACATGCCCACACAAAATGCATACAGGTGTTTATAGTTGCCTTATTCATAACTGTCAAAACGTAGAGGCAATCAAGATGTTCTTCAATAGGTGAATGGATAAACAAAATGTGGTTCCCATACAATGGAATATAATTTCAGCAGTAAAAAACATGGGCTATTAAGACATGAAAAGACATGAAGGAGACTAAAATGCACATTGCTAAGTGAAAGAAGCTAAAATAAAAAGGTTATATACTATATAATATCAACATTATGATATGCTAGACAAGGCAAAACTATGAACACAGTAAAAATATCAATGGTTGCCAGGGGTTTGGTGGGAGGAAGGGAGAGATGAACAAGTAGAACACAGGTAAATTTTAGCCAATAAAAATATTTTATACGATCTGGTAATGGTAGACATATGAAATTGTACATTTGTGAGAACCCATAGACTATATAACACAAAAGTGAACATTAATATAAACTATGGGCTTAGAGAATAAGAATAATATATTGATATTGAACCATTGATTGTAACAAATATACCATACTCATGCAAGACTTATATAATGGAGAAACTTGAAGTGGAGGGGGTAAGAGAGTATTTGGAAACTCTCTGTACTTTGTTTTTTTCCAAACCTTAAAACAGCTTTTAAAAAATAAAGTCTGTTGTTTAAAACCAACAAAGCAAACCAAAAAAGTGGTAATTAAAGTTGTATCTGCTTTACCAAATATGGTAACTCTACTGAAAAAAAAAATTCCTGCCCCTAGTAACTGATATGCATAATAGTTTCTAAATAAAGTGTCAAATGGAATCCAGGCTTCTCACTGTGAGAAGGGATTTACAAATATGAAAGAGGAGAAGGCTAAAATCAACCCTGTAATGCTGTACTGCATCATTATACATTTTACAACAGACAGCACTTAGACAAGACAGATATATAGAGGTAAAAATATATAGTCACAACCATAAATGGATACAGATATGTGTGTGTTTATGTATTTTCTGGCAATATTTGTTGAGAGGACCTGGAAACAATTATGCCAAAAAAGGCAATAAACATGCCTAGTGCTCAAATCTTGAATTTTAAGTATCATTCTCCATCAAAAGAAAATGATATTCCTTGGGGAATTGACTTACTCCAGTATTGGAGCACAGGGAGTACAAGGAATGAGTAATATTTTTGTGCAGAAAGTGGAAGAGTACACAGAGAATCACAGGCACATAGCTAAAGAATCCAGGAGCAGAACTGAAAGGAGCTCACACTGGCCAAATTTGGACATGAGCAGCAAAATAAAGAATAGCAACTGACTATAAACCATTAAATAAAATAAAAGTACATGAATTATATAAAATGAATATAAATGAATATACAGTTTGGGGAGTTTAGAAGAAAACAATGAAATTAAGGTATCACCATTTGGTAACCATCATAGTAATAACTTTCTAGCAAGAATCATCAACAGATGTTAAAAGTATTGGGTAAAAGTCTAATAAGAAATGGAACACTTACATAATCTAAAAGTAACCCCATAGGGTTTTGTTAGTTTAAAAAAAGAAAAACAGCATCTTTATAGTGGAGAAACTTAGCATATACCACTTTAACCAAGATGTAAAAGTTAGCTTCTACACAGTGTTCACAGCAGCCTCACTCTTAACAGTCAAAATGAAAAGGGGGGGGGGGTCAAGACTAAAAGCATCTGGCTGGTGCCTCTCTCATGGAGTGAACCAAAATAGAAAGAGGTCCTCAGCACTCAAAAAGGACAAGACTACGAACACACCCCACTACCTACCAACAGAGAGTAATGAGGAGAGAAATTGGATAGCCTAAGTTGGAACCAGGAAGCCTCCTAGGCTGAGTCACCAGCAGAATAAGCGAGCAGTCTCCAGATGCAGGGAAAGGATGAGTATGAGAAATCAGGAGCTCTGTGCTCCTGCCACAGAATTAAAAGACCCCTGAGCCTCACAGGACTCCAGTCCCACATGGGAAATTGCCTGTATACTCCACAGCTCTGTGCTGCCAGACCCCACACAGAGCTATGCAGGAAACGGAAGCCCTGAACAGCTCCAGTCATGCCATCCCCAGAGAAGTCAATCCTTGCAGACTGTGTTCTACATGAGATGCCAGGCTAAGGAGAAAATGAGAAGTCCTGATGCTTCCATTTGCCCCAAGGGCTGAGGCTGGCAGTTTTGGTCTGGGAAAAGCTGCTGTGGGAAAACTTGTTTCAGGATGCACCTGTGATTTCTGAGTGCAGACTGTCTGAATGAAAGGCAGGAGAGCTGAGTGGAACCTAGCACCCCACCAACCCCTCTCTTCCCACATGGACTCTGTTGTGCAGCAGAGGTGGCACTGCCATCCCTGTAGTGTTGTCACAGTAGCCAGAGGACCAGTCCCCATTTCCTACTGGAGTAGCCAATCACAAACACAGGTGGAGCCAGAGCCCAGAGAAGTCTGACCTTGCCCACTACAACTGGCTTTTCTCCCTCACCCCCCTTGAAAGATCAATATGGACAGGGAACTTTGGGAGTACCCATAGCATAGCCCCACCCATCACCTAGGTCATCTGTGTACTTCTGTGGGGCAACAGAGGCCAAGTAGACAGCTCAAAGCCACTACCAGGAAGCTGGATCTTCCTGGAAGCATCGCCTATTGGCCAGAGGTTAACTGGCAGTCCATTAAAATATCTGACAAAATAACACAGTGCTTGAGAATGTGTGCTCCCAGGCCTCAGCTGGGACAACTCAGGAGGCCTTAAGCCTGTGCATCTACCCAGCACAGCACTACAAGGAACATAAACGTGCTAAAAAGAAAAAAACAAATAACTCCATTACAAAGTGGGCAAAAGAAATGAACATACACTTCTCAAAAGAAGACATATGAGCGGCCAACAGATACATGAAGAAATGTTCAACCTCACTAGTAATCAAGGAGATGCAAATTAAAACTACACTGAGATACCACCTAACTCCAGTCAGAATGGCCATTATCAATAACTCAAAAA
>CAUYQG010047543.1:0-12549 GCA_963574415.1 Tarsius wallacei | reverse complement strand
AAGAAGGACAAAATTATGAACTTCACAGCAACTTGGATGGACTTAGAGTCTATAATACTGAGGGATCTATCGCAGAAACAAAGAACTGAGTATCACACATTCTCACTCATAAGTGGACCTTGAACAATTATCATAATACTTATTAAATATATAGTCTATATATTATTTGTCTCCCTTTCATCTTAAAGTTCTTGATATTGTTCATCACTTTATCTCTCTGTTTCAGATCTATTCTCTATTTTATTGGTTAGTCATTAAGGTGATGACTTACTACCTAGCTTGCCTGTTGAGTTTTTAATTAAAATGACTATAGTTTTTATCTTTTAGTTGCTCTAGTGAGTTTTATTTTTTTAAGTACGTCTGTTTTTTGTTACATGTGGTTCATATGGTTCTAATTTCTTCTTTTAGGTCTTGAATAAGGATAAGCATATTTTATGTTATTTTTTAAATGGTAAGTGTATTACATAAAGGTCATGTTTCTCCGTTGGTGGTACCCGCTGACTCTCACACATGGTGTGGTTTTGTCCTAGACTTTGCAACTTTTTAGCATCAGTCCTTCTCTGGTGGGTGTGTTTCTCCTTGAGAATTTTTAGGGTGCTGGATCACTACTCCTTTTAGAGTAGTTTTGCATAAGTTTCTGTAAGATCTACTTTTAGACTCACATTACCCTGGAACCGATTTTTTTTTTTACGTTCTATACTTTTTATTTTTTTATTTTAGAGTTGTGGGATACAAGTGAGGATTTACTACATAGTAGGTTGCATGCAGGTGCAGTTTGGGCTTCTAGCTGGCCCTCTGTCTTCCTGATAGTGAACCAGGTGCCCACTGTATTGCCACGTGCCCTTCCCTGTCCTCCCCTAGCAGTGTCCAGCTTCTGCTGATCCCACCCTTGTGTGTGACTAGTGTTTGGGGCCCGCTTATGAGTGAGAACATGCGGTATTCAGTTCTTTATTTCTGTGACAGTTCACTTAGTATGATGGTCTCCAGCGGCATTCAAGTTGCTGCAAAGGCCATGATTTTGTTCTTTATGGCTGCATAATATTCCGTTGTGTGTATGTACCACATTTTCTTTAGCCTGTGCACTTTCAGTGGGCACCTAGGTTGGTTCTGTGTCTTTTTTTTTTTTTTGAGTTGGAGTCTCACTCTGTCGCCCAGACTGGAGTGCAGTGACACACTCCCGGCCACTGCAGCCTCGCCCTACTGGGCTCAGGCAATCCTCCCGCCCCAGCCTTCCACGTAGCTGGAACTACAGGCGTGCACTACCACGCCTGGCTAATTTTTTATTTATTGTAGAGACCAGGTCTCGCCAAGTTGCCTGGGCGAGTCTCGAACCTGTGGGCTCAGGCAATCCACTCCCCGCGGCCTCCCAAAGTGCTGGATTCTTTGCTATTGTGAATAGAACTGCAGTAAACATACGCATGCAGGTTTCTTTTTGGCAGAACGATTTATATTCCTCTGGGTATATTCCCAGGAGAGGAATTGCTGGATCGTATGGAAGCTCAATTTCCAGTTCTTTGAGAAATCACCACACGCTTTCCATAGCAGGTGAACTAGCCTATATTCCCACCAACAGTGTAGAAGTGTTCCATTTTTCTCTGCAGCTGTGCCAGCACCTGTTGTTTTTTGACTTATTCATGATAACCATCCTTACTCGTGTTAGGTGGTATCTCATTGTAATTTTGATTTGCATTTCTCTGATGATTAATGAGGCTGAACATTTTTTCATGTGTCTTTTGGCTGCTTGTATGAGAAATGTCTGTTCATGTCTTTTGTCCACTTTTTAATGGGGTTGTGTTTTTCTTTTCAATTCATTTGAGCTCTTTGTGGATCCTTGATGTTAGGCCTTGTCAGATGCATAGCTTGCAGATATTTTCTTCCCATTCCGCGGGTTTTCTCTATTCTCTTGATGGTTTATTTTGCTTTTCAAAAGATTTTCAGTTTGATAAGATCTCACCTGTCTATTTTAGCTTTTGTTGCATTTGCTTTTGAGGACTTAGCCATCAATTCATTGCCTACTCTGATGCCCAGAAGGGTGTTTCCTAATTTTCTTCTAGGATTCTTACAGTTTGAGGTTTTACATTTAAGTCCTTGATTCATTTTGAGTTGATTTTTGTATATGGTGTTAGGTAGGGGTCCGGTTTCATTCTTCTGCATGTGGCTAGCCAGTTTTCCCAGTGCCGTTTGCTCAATATGGTGTCCTTTCCCCATGGCACTGATTTTTATAAAAGTGCTCATGTAGGGGTTTTCCTAGTCAATACAGGAAGTGGAAACTCAGACCTCAGACCTTTGCAAAGTTTTGGCCCAAAGTTTTCTATTTTTCAAGATTTTTTTTTTTCCTTCAGAGACCAGGCAGAAACATGTGACCATCCTTTTTGCCTCTGTGTGCTGCTGGACAGATTTTTTTTTCCTGGTCCATCCATCTGCATAGGGGCAGAATTTCATGAATTTATGAATTTCAGAATTTCTTGCATTTAAAGAATTTTACTTCCTGCCTCATGTGGTCCAGGGCCTCACCTTTGCCCACATGGGCAGTAACACCCAGTCCCCATTCCTGAGACCTTATTTACCCCAAGGCAACCTTTGAAGCAGTTTTGGTGTTTAGAGCTTTGATTAATAGTGTTCTTATCACTAATAATTTCCTTCCTTTGTTGCAAGCTTATATCTGCATTTAACGCCTTTTTTGGTGTTGTTGGTTTCATCCATCATTTCTAGGTGTTTTTAGAGGGAGATTTTTGACTTATCTTTATCCTTAATCTTGCTGGAAACACACATTTGTAGTAGAAATTTAAATTTGCAAAGCAGTCATGCTCCTATCTCATCTTTCGTCATTAGCTGGGTCCTGCATGTCCTCAGTGCTGCCAGGGGACAGTCTTTCTTCTGCATCACATCCTAGAGCTTAGTGTATCTTTCCCAAGACTTGCGACTTGACAGTTCCATACATTTGACAGTGGAATGAAGGCACAAACAAATGTTTGCAATCACCAAGACTGACAGTGAGCAACAGGTTAGGACAGCTGTCAAACTGCTAAGCAAGGAAGGAATTGTTGAGTGGGGACTAATTTGAAAATCGGTGAGCTCATCGGTGAGTATTTTTGGTTATGAACAGGTTTGTTTTCCTGTTCCACTTTGCAACTTGGAGAAGGAATGCCTTCATAAGAAGGATCCCAGAGCCTGGATTCCACGTGTGTCAGAATCATGTGTTAGGACTCACCACTGCAGTAATAGGGACTCTGGTTAACCCTTTCACAGTCCGCAGCCTGTTTGATGAGGCTGTTACTTGTCCACCTTTAGCTGGGCTCAGCCTGTTCTATAAAGGACGACTCTCCAGGTAAAGCACACATCTGTTGGTCCACATTTCTCACAGGGTGGCTCTGTATTTATTCAAGATCAGAATCCCCTAGGGCGCTAGAAGAACATGTATGTAGATGCTTATGTTCTGTTCCTGATTTGCCAAAGCCAACTCTCTGGTGGATAGAGCCAGGGAATCTGCATTTTTAAACTCCCCAGGTGATTCTCAGTCCTATTAAAGTGAGAAAAATGGGGCCCAGAGAAGTCGTGACAGCAAAGCCAAGGCATTCCTAAGAATCTTTCCGCTAACAGAATTTCTTTTGAGATGAATAGGCAACTGACAGAGAGAACCTAGGGAACTTGGGTTGTTTGTGCCTGAATGTCGTGTGGGGAGAGGGGGCTAGTCTCAGTGGTTTATCTAGTGGCTCAACTTTGGGGATGTTTTGTGGGGTTTTGTTTTTTGTTTTGGTGGGGTAGAGGGATGGTTAAAGCCACGTGGTGACATGAATGGCAAGGGGAAAAAGAGGTCACGAGAAAAATCTAACTGAGCATTAACTTCCTTGAGGTTTGTGTTAAAACGTTGCCTGGATTTTAATTCAGCAAAGCACCTCCTTCCCCGTCCCCGGTTGCTTGTGGGTTGCCATGGCAGCAGGTACATTGCATTCTGTAGCCCACCCCCGCTACCTGCCTCTGTCATGGGCGATTCCACCAGCCCGGCTGAGCCAAGACCTGAATGCTCTGCAGACTGTGGGCTGCAGTGGCAGAATGTGGGCAGATGTTCGTGAGGAGGTCAGAACCTGCCACTTAGATGGTTTCTGGTGGGTAGATGGCTGCACTCTGATAACTTCAAGAAAATATGCCAGGCAGCTGTGTCTAGATAGAATGTTGTGTTCCTGCTTGTATGCCTTGGACTAGATTTGGGAGCATTATGATCAGAGACCTTATGACCAGGCCATGCCAGCCTTTGCTCACCCAGTTTCTGGGGTGTGCTTCCCCTCGTGCTTCCCTTGGGTCCCCCCAGAGCAGGGTTTGCCCAAAGAGGGGTTCTTACACTGACACTTGCTCTTGTGTTTGCTTCTGGTGTGCTGAATGGGAGAGATTATGGAATCTGTCATCCTAAAGGAGGGGAACATATTCTTGGCAAAAGGCTATGTGTTCCATCTGGGGCAAGGCGAGTAGAATGAGGGTGCAGAGTCTCACAAAACAGTAAGCAAGAGGTCTGGGCTCTTGGGATTTCTTTTTTTTTTTTTTTTTTTTTTGAGTTGGAGTTTCACTCCATTGCCCAGGCTGGAGTGCAATGACACGCTCATGGCCGGCCACCCCAGTGTCAACCTGCTGGGCTCCGACGATCCTTCCACCTCAGCCTTCCAAGTAGCCAACTACAGGCATGCACTACCATGCCCAGCTAATTTTTGATTTATTGCAGAGATGAGATCTCGCCAAGTTGCCTGGCGAGATCTCATCTCTGCAATAAATCAAAGCCACGGGTTCAGGCACTCCATTTTCCTCGGCCTCCCAAAGTGCTGGGATTATGGGCTGAGCCACCAAGTCCGGCCGGGAGTTCATTCTTAATGGGTTTTCATGGAATTTTCTTGGATCCATCTTTCTCTCCTGAAGCAGGCTCCCTAGAGTGCCAGGCACACCTGCAGACTCCCAAGTCCTGCCTGGGTCTCCCATGGCAAAGAATCTGCACTCTGCTCGAGCTCCCTGGTGTTTTTTGGGTTTTGTTGTTGTTTGTTTGTTTGTTTTTCTCTTTGCATGCTCAAGTTTGAGAACCCCTGTAAAAGGTCCTTAACTTGGGCTGGGCTCAGAGTTTTCTCCCATCCAGCTACTCACCAACTGCCCCCAGCGTGCACACCTGGCCTCAGCCTCCCACCTATCTCTGTATAACAGGAGCTGCAAGGTGAGTTGAAGACAGCTGCCCCTCCATCTTCCAGCCCTGTGGTCCTTTCATACCTTAGTAGGCAGTGCTCACCTAAGTTCCGGGAGAATCTGTACTTTCAAAGTCTGCATTTTCAGAAGACCTGTCTGCCTTTAGCTGAAACTGAAAGAATACAAAGCTTTCAACAGCCACCTCGCTTCCCTTCTTGAAACCTGTGCTGGATGGCAGTCGTTTTCCATTAGGAACTAAGCCATCCTTTGTGTGTCCCTCCTGGTCCCTGTCTGCATAGGAACTGTGTGAGCAAGGATGCTCCCGCCTGGCTCATGTTTCTATTATTTTCTGACCCATGGATCCTTCAGATTCAGCAGGCAGTCTGCCCTTGAGCATCAGGGTGACTTCCTCACACTGATTTTGTTAAGTCCTGCTCCATTTGATTTCTAATTTCTTCTGTTCTCAGAACCAGTTTTTTCTTTGCTTTGTTAGCTCCAAGCTGGGCCAGGTCACACAGACACCTTTGCCTGTCAGTCTCCCTCCTGACCCAGCTTGTCTGTTTCAAAAAGCACAGGGCTCAGAAGTCATCCTTCCCACACTGGCGGTCCATGTGGCTCCCTCTCTGAGTCAACGGGGCATCTTGGCATAGTGCCCCCTGGACTTGTTAAAGATAGCCATCCTTTGAAGGTGCATGGGCCCCCAACTCGAGGGAAAATGGCAGAAAGAGATGTGTTTCCCTTGCTGCATTCTAATGGGTTGATCTGGTTTTCGTTCCTCCAGAGACCAGTTTTCTCTTGGCCATTTCCCTTCTTACCTGTGTTGATGGACAAATCCTTGGACCACAGAGTTGGGTTTCTTATTCCTGGCAATGAGCTGTTCTGTGCTATTTCATTAAGCCATTAAGTTTCAGTGTCCCAGGTGAATGTCTAAAAGTCATATATATACAATTTTTGAAGAAAAGATTCGACCTGAAAGTGGGAATATAGTGGCTTAATGGAATAGCCTTTTAAAATATAGATTACATATTTGTATATGAATATATATGTACTTATGCATGTATGTGTATGTACATAGATCATCCATCTGTCCTCAATCAATAAATCAATCATAGTCTTCTCTGGGTAATAAGCAACCAACCAGCATGTTTCAGGGATGCTAGTGACCGACTTTATTCCTATCCCCCTGGCTGTAACATTTTTTTAGGGATTGCAAACTGGTATCGATGTTTGCCTAAGTAAACTACATTAGAAGAGTAAATCTGTTAAAATAAAGAAAGAAAAGAAAGCCAGAGAAAATGACTTTCTATTCCAAAGCAGTATAGACTATCTTAAAGGGCACCTGCCCCCTCCTTTTATTGATGGAAAGTCTCTTTTATCTTTAGAAGCCAGTGATCCTTTCTGAAAGTTGAAAATGTCAGCATGATGGTAGAATTTTGAAAAGCGTTCCCCTTATAGCCAAGGCACGTCTGTACTCGGCTGAGAACTGGGATTTAACGGTGTTTGAAAACTCTGCACCAAGTCTAATCGTGATCTTATTTTTTCTCTTCTCTCACAGCCTCCTGCCCTTTTGGATTTCAATTAAGAATAAATTAGGTGTACTAGCTGTACCTTTACTCTTTTGTATTTTTGTAAATGCGGTACAAGTTCATCGTGGAAACTACAGAAATGTGGTCTATGTTGGGCGTGTTGTGTATCAGACAGGTCCTATGCCTGCTCTCATAAGAATCCTGTAGAGTGAGTGACATTGTTATCCCCATGTGGCAAGTGTGGAAGCTGAGGCAAGGGGGTAGCAACGGCCATCTCCAAAGACACAGAACCAGGAAATGGCTGGGCTGGGGCATGAATGTGTATGGGCAGAAAAATGGCTGCTTTACAGTGAGTGAATGCAGGCCAGGGGTCTAGGTCTCAGAGCCACTCTTTCCTGCTTTCTATGCAATGACACTGAGAGCACTCCATGTCATTAGCTGAAGAGAGAAGCCCGCAGAGGTAAGAAAAGAAGAACTGCCAAGAGCCTGCCGTGGGCTTTTTGCTTGTCTCCTTGATTTGTGCCTGCTGGGAGGACTGGATGTGTTTGGCAAGCTTGTCATTGGCAACTTAGGCCTTCCTTACCTGTGCCCCTGCACCCCCCGCCCACCATCCTTTGCTTTGATTGACAGTTCCCAGAAGAGGATCTGGAGAAAATGTCAGACTGAAAAACTGTGCCCATAATATGCATGTGTGTATATTCTCATATTCTCTCTTTCTCTCGTTCTCTCTCCCTCCTCCTCCTCCTCCTCCTCCTCCCCTCCCCATACACACAGATTATATGTTCTGAGAAGGTGAGTAAGGGGAAACTTCTGGAACTCACAGCCATCGTGACTTAATTCCCTGGTAGTACCGGCAAGGGAAACAGGTTGATCCCATGTCCAGATCACTTCTGCTAATCTGGGAATTGGGAAATGGTAGCAAGACTAGCCAGAAACCAGCACAATCTGCCAGGAGTTCCCACCGTCATTCCTTCTTAGTAGTACCAGTGCGTTTTTCTCTCTGTGCTCCACTGCCCACCCTGAGCTCAATTTTTGCTAGAAGTTTGTCACAGTGTCGTATGGAGAACACCCAGAATGGTCACTTCGTTAATTGGGGGCCCAGTCTTGTAGTTTTTTTCTTAACCACATGGGTGTCTGTGCTGAAGTTTAACTTTGAGTCTAGCTGTTTCTTGAGTGGATTAATAGTATGAAAATATTACTGAGGAAATATTTAGCTAATTAAGAAAACAAACTTTTAGGGAGACTCATTTACTGCATTTACATAAGGTATACATTATTTGCATCTCAACAATATGTTAATTGTTCTTTATTTACAAACCCATCAGCCCACCCAACCCTTGAATGTTCCTCAGAGCCTCCTCCTGGCCTTGTAGGTTAGGTTACACTCACATAGGACTTCTTTTCTGCCTTGAAGAATACAAGTGCATCGACCTTCTGCAGGCCTCTGGGGCAGAGTATACTTTGTGATATGACTTTCCTTTCTCCTCCAGAAAAGGGCTGTCTCCTCTCATCCTTGGGGAAGGCTGACTGTTGAATGGACCTATGCAATTCAGTTCTTCAGGGAGCAGAAAGGCTCTGGAGTAATTCTTTTGAGGGCTAGTGATGACCAGAAGACATGCGTCTTAAAGGGATAGTCTCTTCCAGAGGTCAACAGTACAGTCTGCAGGCCACATCTAGCTTGCCGCCTGTTTTTAACACGCGAAGCTTTATTGGAACCCAGGCACGCCAACTTGTTTACTTAATGTTTGTGGCTGCCTTTGGGTTACCGTGGCAGAGCAGAGTAGTTACGACAAAGGTGGAATGACCCACAGAGTCTAACATCTTTTCTATCTGGATCTTTCCAGAAAATCTTGCTGGCCCTTGACTTATATGTTTATAAAATAGGCCTTTGGATAAATAAATGGTGTTCTATTAGTAAGACAGGATATTGTGAGGTGAGGTTCTTAACCTTAAAGAAGATCATGAAAGCCTTAAACGTTTGTGCAGAATATTCTGTGTGGATGTGTATGGACTTTTTTTTCCAGGAAAGAACATCTGTTGGCTTTCATGATTCATTTCACAAATATCCTGGTACCTACTACGTGCCAGACACTGTGCTAGGCACTGTGGGCGTAACTGTGAGCAAGACAGACTCAGGCCCTTCATCGTGGTATTTACGGAGAGGCAGCGGGCCTAGAGACAGATGACATACCAACGATACACTTGAAAACTGGTGCACATCGTGGAAAACCAGGCAGCAGAAAGACAACCCACTTCACACACATCCACGCTCTTTCTAATCTATCATTTATGCTGAGCCTGAAGAAGCAAGGGTGCAGAATCTGCTCATGAAGATGACACTTGTACCGCTCGTGTCTCAGAGTTAGACGCATGGGCCCTTTGAAGTTCAACCCACATGTGGTCCATTTTTAAGTGGTGGTTGGTAATTCCTGTCCAGCTTGCTTTTATTATCCCAAGCACCAAAGCTCACTAGAAGCCTGAACGATAACTGGCTGTGCTTGATTTCCAAATAATTGGAACAATGAACACATCTTTTTTTCTAACGGAAAAAAAAAATCTTGAGTATGTATTCCTAGTTCTTTGTCTGGCTACTGGAAATTCTGCATTTTGCTCATCTTGACCTCAGCAGCTAAAGGAAATTTGGTTGAAAATCACTGACATAGGAGAATATTGAATGATGTGGGCTATATTCACACTTTATGGAAAATCATGTTTCAAAATCCAGTTGAAAAAAAGCACGTGTGTGTGCACATGTGTGTCTGTCTCTACACACTTATAGCCAGTATATATATAAAAAAAATTGTTAGGGTGTTTTGAAAGTGATCACCTCTGAGTGATGAGTATCAGTATTTTCTAAATTTTCTTTAATGTGTGGAAATTTTTTATTATCAGAAAATAATTCAATACATTTAAGAGGAAATAATATATTTTTTTTAAATTTTAGGGCACAGAGACGCCAACTCCCCTGGGAAGATGAATTTGCTCCTCACTTAGTAGACATCCTATTCCATAAGCAGGTGGAATGTGCTGCCCCTGACACTCATCTTGGGGGATTTCTTGGGCTAGAACAGAATTCTAGAAGCACTGGCAATAGCTGCTCTCTCTGACTCACAGGGATGAGTGATCATTTAGGCAGCTGAGTCAGAGGCTGGCGCGGCCCTGGAATGGGAGAATATTCCCACTGGAAGGGGCCCTGGAATCTGTCTAATTTGGTTTGCTTACTGTTGGAAGATGCAAGACCTTAGGGTTGCATGCAGAAAACTGGAGATAGGGTCAGCTCTAGAATTCTATGCTGCGGATAGAATGTCACTTAAACCATTGTAGTACCACATTTTCTTTCATTTGTGTGGCCTTTGACAAAAGAAAGGTTCTTGTTTTTTTGTTTTTTATTTGAGTCAGAGTCTCACTCTGTCGTCTAGGCTGGAGTGCAGTGGCACGCTCATGGCCACCCCAGCGCCCCAGCGTTGACCTGCTGGGCTCAGGCAATCCTTCTGCCTCAGCCTTCCAAGTAGCCGGAACTACAGGCATGCACTACCACGCCCAGCTAATTTTTTGATGTATTGTAGAGACGAGGTCTCACCAAGTTGCCCAGGCTGGTCTTGAACCCCTGAGCTCATGTAATCCTTTCACCTCGCCTTGGCCTCCCAACGTGCTGAGATTATAGACTTGAGCCACCACGCCGGGCTGGTTCTTGTTTTTAATGTAGTTTACATAATATAATACTATTTACAAATACTTGCAATATGTCTAATCTCTTGATTGTAGCGACTCACAGTTTTCATGGGTATTGTTTTGATTCCTGGCGTCTATCTCCTAGGACAGGAGAGGAAACAGGAGATCTGGATAGAGGGATGGATTTGAGATAGAGACTTCTGGAAGATGAGAGAATACCTTAGTTTGGAATAATTTACTTTTCTCTCATTTACTTTGGAGGTGAATGCATTTCCTTGTTTATCCCACTTGTGATAGCTTATGTTTTCTTCAAAAAAAAAAAAGAGGCTGGTCCCAGTGGCTCACACCTGTAATCCTGGTGCTCTGGCAGGCTGATGCAGGAGGATTGCTTGAGGCCAGGCGTTTGAGGCTAATCTTGGGCAACATAAGCAGACCCTGTCGCCTCACAAAAAAAGTACAAACAATAGCTGGGCGTGGTGGCACACACCCGTGGTCCCAGCTACTCATGAGACTGAGACAGGAGAATCTTTTGAGCCCAAGAGTTCGAGGCTGCAGTAAGCTATGATTATCACTGCACTGCAGTCTGGGAGACAGACAGAATGAGATCCTATCTCTAAAAAGAGAAAGGGGGGGGGATTTATATTTGATATAGAGAAATGATGGTTTTTGTCCAGGCAATTCAACTGCTTTTCAACTTCTAGTCTTAAATTCCTTTGTCTTCCCCACTGTGTCTTTGGAAAAGAAGCACGGTTATAATAACCAAGGGTCAGGTATATCCCTGTCCATTGCCACAAGACACTCAACTGGACAGTAACAGTTAGAATGAAGTATATTTAGGCTCAGAAGGAGTACCTGGACTAATTTGTAGTTGGGCAGTCTAACACATTAATTTTCAACATTCAGTCTATATCAGAATTATAGTGTGGGTGGTGGGATGGCTTGTAGAATGCAGACTCTTGAGCCTGTCACTAGGGTGGGCCCAGGAATCAGTGGTCTGGGAACTCAGGCCATGCTACTGCAAGTGGGTGGTCTTACATTCCACATGTTGAGACACAGCCGTCTAGGCTGTTAGTCCTTATTCTCAGAATTAGAGAAGATGGCAGAGCTGCAGTAAGTACCTCAAGGGGAAAGTGAGCCAAGTGACAAGTAAGTTAATAATATCAGCTGAACGTGAGCCCCAAAGTAGGTACTGTTCTCTAGTTCACCTCCGCCTTGACCTTATAATTTACAACCATGTAAGTTAAGCGAAGGGTTCCCGTGTATCTGGGAAAGGTTGTGAGTCCTTTGCAAAGTTCTTATAAGCTTTGGTGTTTTCCAGAATGCCCTTTCACCAGTGAGTGTTCTGGGACTTTTTTTTTATTTTTAAGCAAATGTCTTTTCTTGGTGGACTTTCCTAAAGCTGTGGTGGTCTCCCTCCTATGGGGCGTTTGCACTGAACATTCATCTTCAGGGTGAGCCAAGAAGACATGTAGAAGTGTCTCGGTTGATTTTTAGAACACAATTAGTTCATCAGGAATGAGTTCCTGTTCATGAAATGGTTGTTTGTGCCTTTCTAAAGCAGAAGAGCTGACCTGGTAGGTGGACTTTGATGCCATTGGACATTTTGGTTCGGTTACCTGAGAGTAGAAATTATCTTGCTTAGATGCTTGGAACGAGGAACATTTCGGTGGGTGGTCTGCTTAATGGATGAGAAATCTTAGCAAATAGTGAACTCATTTATTCCTCCGATGTACATTTAATTTTCACCAATTATGCAGATCTGTTTGTATCCGTGCTGTCACTAGGCAGCTGTTTATTCATAAGCATAGCAGTAAGGCACAGATGACTTTCTGTGCCTAGGAAAACATACTCACTGCAAAGGCAAGGCATTGAGTCAGCCTCTGTATACAGGCGGCGTTTGACCCTCTGATGATCTTGTGGCTTGTGATGATTAGAATGATAAATGAAAATTTATGGTAAAGTGAGAAAGATTGCATATATGTTTGTGATCACATCTCTTAAACTCCAGATGCTTCTCTTCCTAAAGGTTAGTAACCAATCATAAAAAAACTTAGCCGGGCTCGGTGGCTCAGCCTGTAATCCCGCGCCTTGGGAGGCTGAGGTGAGTGGATTGCCTGAGCCCGCGGGTTCGAGACCCGCCTGGGCAGGCGAAACCTCATCTCTACAATAAATCAAAAAAATTAGCTGGGCG